>WHYT01017272.1:45626-70148 GCA_009806455.1 Tetrax tetrax | reverse complement strand
AACCAAGTTCAAAAAAAAAAAAAAAAAAAAAAAAAGAGGTAAACTGGAAACAAGGATGCCTACTATACTAAAGGCATATATATAGTCAAGGCATGCCCAACCCATGCAAATTCTCCAATAAAGCACACCAAATCCCAGTAAATCCACCCAGCCTCTACTGCTTCCTACTTCTGCTGCCTGGCCCTCAAAAAACAGGTGATAAATTTGTTGTGATGGGAGAAAGCCAGAGGCTTTCCCACCTAGTAGGAACATGAGGAAGGAAAGGGAGGACAAGGCGTTATTGAGCATGCCTACACACCAAAATACCTCCTTATAACTCTGACTGGACTAACTTTTCTTTAGCAGTTTGGTCACCTACAACTGAAATGCAGCTCCCTGAGGTGGATCAGAGCTGGCTTGAGCTAGAGCTCATATTAGGGAGGGAATCATTGCCCCAAGAGCTCCATGTGTTTATCCTTCCTGCAGCCTAAAGTTGCCAAACACCTCTCCATCTGCCTTGATCACTTCCACACTCACTCAGCCTGCTGCGATGTAGCTCTGCATATTCATTATCGTAAAAGACGTGGAGATTTACTCATTGCTCCAGATGATTAATCAGCTAGTCAGGCATAACACCACCCATGCTATTGTAATTGCTACCAAATAATAATGTTATATGCACCGCAATCATAGCCGTCATCAAACACCAGAGGAGTCTGGTAATACAAGCAATGTCATTTCCTCACAGTCTCCACAACTTGAAATTATCTACAATCTGGAATAAGTTCTTAAAGACAGCCCATGAGATCAAGGTCCCAGCATAGAGAAAAACTGGAAGCACATCGGTGATGGACAAGGATGTAAATCGCTTTCATCTGTGATTTTCCTGACCCAGTGCTGCATGTGTATAGACAGGAGCTGGTCTCAATGTTGGTGCACTGCAAAATGCTGTTGTAAGCATTGCCCCACTCCCTGCTACCAGGACACATCCCCTGTCCCTGAGCACCCTGCTCACCTCGGGGTGTGAGGGAGCAGCCCCTTACCGCCTTACGGAGAAGAGATGGAGAGAGCTCATCAGCACTCCATACATCCAAGATCTGCTCTTGAGGGCGATCACCACAAAGGGCTGGGGCAATGATCTGGAGAGAGAAGACATATTTCTTGGCTGATGGCTCTCTTAAAATACAACTTCACTATTCTTTTTTTTTATCTGCTCTGGTGTCAGAGCAGCCTGTAAACAGTCAAGACAGATAATTTGTTTGATAGAATTTACCAGTTTTGCATCCTTTAATAGCTCTTCCTAGTTAGCTGAGCATGCACCCTAACCCCTAGATAACCTTCTCAGTAATTCTCCGTGTAGTGGCCCTCTTATCTCACCCACCTTGTCACTTAATTTACCACAGTAAATTAATGTCTCTGCTAAATTTCTGTTAGCCTTACTCAGATCTCAAACCAAAAAATAAAAAAGATGACTACTACCCAGGAGCCACAATGTGGATTTTTTTTCACCACTCTCCATTTCATACAGGAAGAATTTTTCCTGCAACTTTTTAAACTAGCAAACTTTTGATGGCATATTAGAGTCCTATATCCTGAAGCTGGGCTGCAGCAAGGAGCAATTTTCACTAGCTATATGTTCATACGAGTAGTCAAAGTATGCATTTACTGGGGAACGTAGGTAAGAACGTCCCCAAGCCACATCCTGCATAAACACAATGACCAATACTGCTGTCCCCAAGGCCACACACACACACGGTAGGCAAAGGCACTGTCTACCCAACAGCCTTAACCCCTCTCAGATGCCATAACTGCTTTAAAACATCTTGTGCACTCGCATAAAGGTCTTAAACTCATCGTAAGTTTGCTAACTCACCACTCGAGACAGGCTAGTCGAAGAATACATGGCCATCAATCATCCTCATAGTACTAAATCTCGCATCCTTGCACTGAAATAAAAAGGGTTAATGGTGTAGCCAGAGCCCAGAAGAAATGATATAACATAGAAGCAGCATGAGAACTTACAGTCATGACAGTAGCCGTAAAAAAGTGTCTTTTTTTTGCTGGATTTTTTTTTTCATTGAGTATTTTGCCCAAGCCTGATGGTGTTCACTTGTAGAGCAGCTCTTTGGTGGTCTGTGGGAAGCTGATCGGTCTTCTCAGTAGGGCAGTTTTAGTTCAGAAGGAATAATTTAAGATAAAGGTTATCAGCTTGTTGTCCAGGTTACAAAAAGCGGCTGAGCCTGCTCAGGGGCTGCCTTCCAGTGGAATGAGTAGCTGCTTGACGTGGGGATCTTTTCTCAGCTAAGTAATGAGCTGTATTGATTTTCCTGAAAAAGAAAATTGGACTTTTAAAAACAACGCAACAAGTTGCTTGAGTCAGGATGTTGCTGAAGTGATCTTGTGACGACTGCAGACTCTTGTGTTTATCACGAAAGAGAAAAAAAAAAAGTTGTTGGGTTTATTCTGCAAGGGCAGGTTACATCAGTAAAAAACAAATCTCCTTTTTAATAAATTGGGCAAGTACCAGACTAACATGCCCTGCAGGGACAGTTGACATTCACCTATTTGGAAAACAGCTGCACGAACAACTCTTGCACTTGTCCTTGTGTGTCAAGGCCTGAAGCCTGCATCAGGAGTCCACCTCTCTCCATGCAGTCTCTTTGCAGGGATCATGTGAACACTCTCACTGCTGGCTGGACACCTCTCCAGCAAGGAGCACTGAGCTACTTTGTTTGGGCCACCCAAAGGCCACCTGGTAGCTCATTGCTGTCAGTCTGGGCAAAATACCTTCAAGGGCAGAGCCCCTGAAAACATCTCTCTGCTCTTTCCCAAGCTGTTGAGCATTTTTGACCTCTGAAGGAAGCCTCATCACATGACAGAGCCCATAGGATTGTCCTGTTCACTTAGACCAGGCTATTCAAATCTGGCCAGCATAGGTTTAGTTCTCACATCCTACAGCTTAAAATGATTAGCTATAATCTCTATTTCAGTTCCCATACCTACAGCATATTCTTGAAGCTGACCTGACAGGAGGAAAATATTAATCCAATTTCTAAACTGTCAGTGGAATACAATTTTTGCCCTAGTACCTCTCCAAAGGTCCCACTGGCCTTGCAGCTCTTTCAACCTTTCTGCAGGACATGGGCCACCAGCACCAAGGTGGGAACTGCCCCCATCTCCTTCAGAACATAGGGAAATCCTGCTTTCACCTTTGCAGTCACTGAGGCAGGCCTCGTTGTCCAGCATGGAGATCATGATGCTCATGAAAGGTGCTGAGTCTATCCTTGCCCAGCACCGAGTCTCCCGCTGCCGCAGTTCGCGGGGGTCTCTCATCTGAGCTGCACAAATGCAAGCGAAGAGAGCATCATCCTATGGGGCATGGGGGGTGTGTAGGTCCCTCTCTCACTCTCTCTTTCTCACTCTTTCTTCTCCCCATCCACCGTGGGTACTTTTGGCCCATCTTTGCGCAGTCACCCTCAACAAGGGGCAGGGGCTACCAAGCACAGCACACTCAAGCTGTAGGACATTGGCTTTACAGATCTAAGCCCCGAAACTCCCTGAAAAGGGAACAGACCGATGGAAATGAAATAGGATAGCCTCAGGATAGCCACTGCTAAGCAGAGACATAACACAACTGCCACTTTCTCCTTAGCTTGCCGCAATGAAGGAACAAGCTGAGGGACGCAGCTCGGGGAGGAGCTGCTCCTCAAGTAAGCACTGCAGAGCTGCACACCCGGGTCCTGGCTGTGTGTGCCAGCACATTCAGGCTTGTCCAGACCCCCCCGTCCTCTCACTCTGCTCCCCACTTGCTGGAGCAGAGCACCCATCCCTCTCACAGATGGTGCAGCTCTACATACCCTTCCAGCCAAGCCTGGGGACTCTGGGCAAGGAGGGGTCAATAGCAAAGGCAAATTTCCACCCTCAACTCATTGCAGAGCATGTGAAAGAAGAAACTTAACCACAATGTGACAGGCGGTTTCACACAGTCAGGCTCCCCCAGAATCCCAACCCCAGCAGGGTTTGCATTGTGTCCCAGCCCCACAGGGCTGCCACATCCTCAGTGCCACCTCAAACTCCCAGCTACATACTCACAGTCCCCCAAGAGGTACCACCAGCACCAGGGCAGGCAGGAAGGTGGTGGGGGCTATTCCCTTGGTGTCCCACTCCCAAGGCTTTGCCGTGCACTGCAGTCTCACGTACCCACTACTTCCAATGGCCCCAAAAGGCAGCAGGACTCCCACGCAACCATCAGCTCTCCAGCTAAGCAGGAGGCATCTTCAGCCTTGCACTCAGCTGTGACAGAGTGATATTCTAGAGCCCCACTGGTAAATGCCGTGGCACCAAATTGCTCTTTACAGTTTGATTCAAAGATCAAAAGACTCCTGTCTCTGTCTTAAATGATATTTGTGGACTCTGGAATTAAGCACTTATGGGCAATAATTTCTCTGAGCAGGCATGGACACCTGTAGAAACCTACTGGGCAAAAAAAAACCCTAGTCAATGTTTGCAAAATTAGAAAAGTAAAGAAAAAAAAAATCAACAGCAGTAAGCTCAGCAGGGACAAGAAGTGTTAATTTTGTGTTGGTAAATTGGAATTACAAGAAAATGGAAAATAAATAAAAATGCAAATTCAAAGTCATTAAAAAGCACAATTAAAAGAAGCAGCTGACATACTTTCCTGTATCAGAAAGGAATGCAACTATAATCACAAAATATGCTTTTCTAATATTTCTCATAGCAGTCATTTCTGTGTTTTTAGTTCATTATAAAATCTGGAGAAATATTACCATCTCTCCAGTAAACCACTGTCTTATTTTTTATCTCTAAAGACAAGAGGGGAAGAAAGATTTAGAAAACCTCCACCTTACAAAACAAGATCACATCTTTCTTTCTAACGAGATAAAGAAAGATCATGCCAGTAAGTTATGGACTTGCCATCATTAGGAATGGTCAGTAGGATGCTCTTGCAGAACACATGGACACACTGTAAGGAGCTAACATCTGACCTAGGTTTAAACCAAATAGCGTTGGTGATGGGCGTAAGGAAGATGGACACTACGTTGTTGCAATGTGCTCAGCTCCCAACCGTTGGCCTGGCCCAGGTCCTGCACAGTGCATTTTCTCCAGGAGCCAGCAGCAATTTGCTGCACCCATCCCCATCAGCATTAGCAGCCACACAGCACGTGGAAAGGAGGGGTGAAGGGCTGAGGCATAATAATCCCATTTTCCAAAGATTCCCCATTTGCAATCCTTCTTCACTTTAATACAGGCTGTGTCATTTTAGCAACGAATGAGCTTCTTTTGATCCTGTTTAGTGAAGCAATAAGAGATCTCCAAAGCTCAGACTAATGCTGCCTTTTCCAGAGGAAAAATAAAAATATAAACAGTGACAAATTGTGCTCCCTGCCTTAATGCCTGACGTCACTTGGGCATGTTCACACACCACCTGACCTCCTTCCTAAAAATGGAACAAAAGCATCAAAATCTCTCCTCTCCCCTTGCTATCATCCCTTTAATAATTCTGCAGAATTAGGCTGAATGTGCTGATTATTTTCTATGTGCATTAATCATGGCCAAATCGCGCTAGTGGAGGAAAACGCAGAGTCTGCTGTTCCCTCTCAGCACCTCCTCTCACCCTGCTCTCAGAATAACCTCAGCCTGGAGGGCATTCTGCCAATGTGATTAACGGTGTGAATGGGGAAGGAGATGGGAAGATGAAGCAAAAAGATCTTTCCTTAAAACTTAGACGTGGCTTATCAGAGCAAGCAAGCAAACCCTTGAGAGCATCCTGCACTTGCAGCTGCGAGCTTCCTCAGCTCATAAAATCCAGACAAGTACACAAGCAACTGCTGTCATCTTCTGCAGCCTTATTCCAGTCCCTATCCAGAACTCCACTCCAAACCTACACACGTCGTGGTTTCACCCCAATCAGCAATCGAATACCTGGCTGACCTTCCTCATCCCCATTTAGGCGCATGAGAAATGCGTGCCAAGATTTTCTGTTTTTCAGTTGTGGCTGCACTTATTAAAATATTCAGTAAAGGCTTAATAAATTATGGAGAGCTGTATACGGTCAGCCTATTGCAGTAGATTTGGATGGAGCTCACCAGGACAAAAGGAGGAGGAAAGCAGGTTATTCCCTCCTTGACCAGATTCCTCTGTCCCAACTTTGCAGCTCTACAGAGCAAGCGTTCCCCTCAGAACTGGCCAGGAACTTCCTTTCACCACCAACCAAGAGAAAAAGAGCACTCAGTGTGATTCGACTTGCCATAATGCAGACATCTAAAACAGGTTGAATCCACCGAGTCCTGGATCAGCTGATCACAGCACTGAGGAGGTTCCTAGACCACCTTTTGGGAAGCCTTAGACGACCGTCATCTCCTTGGCCCGGATTCTGGAGACAAAGTGAAACTGCATATGTCTAATTTAGAGCTGTGAATGCCACATTTCAGGCTTGATTTGGCCATCACCACTCTCTGCAGGGAGGCAGCTTGTGCTACCAGGCAAGGAGAGAAGCACAAGCTCTGATCCTCAGCCTGTAAACTCCTTCAAAGAGGATCCCTGCTGCTGGCTCTCCTCCACAGCAGCTGCCGCTGCGTCAGAAGATTAGGTTCTGCCAGGAAGATTTTTCCATTTTCCTTTTCTTTTGCCAAAATCCTTGAGGGCACTGTCACTTAAAAAAAAAAAAAAATGCATCCAAAAGAATGCAGATATGAAGTCGAGGCGACCTGGCAGAAGGTTTGGGTGACAAGGCCAGGAAGCAAGCAGTTAGTGCTGGGTTGTGTCCAGACCCATCGTGGTCATGCCACACATTAATAAGCTGCAATAGGCATAAAGACGGGCAGATGTTTGCCTACAAAGCCAGCTCCTTCATATGCAGGTACAGTCACTGAGAAGATCAGGAGCATGTTTCTAGTTCCTGTCTTTGCAGAGCAAGGCACCCAGAAGGGGTGAAACCCAGAGTTCAAATGAAAAGCCTTCAAAGGCTCTTAATGCAGCTGAACATGCAGAAATACACACACATTTCATGTCCCACGGCAAAAGGGTTAAGACGTCAGTGCATGTCGGAGCATTTAGTACACAATGCCCAAGTTCTTCCCAGGCAAATGCAAAAGTCTCTCTTCCTGCTGGCACTGTCTGAAAGAAACAAAAGAAAGGCCTTGTAGAAGTGTTCATGCTGAAGGATGTTCTTCTTCATCCAGCCTAGAAATCCAGATCCTCATATGGCTTTGCATGGGAGGTTCACATTGTGGATTACAGCTGTTTAATGCTGCAAGGCTGCATCCAAAACTTGCTGAAAAGTTTGCACTGAGGTGGATCAGACCAGCAGCGGGTCTGCAACACGGCCTGAAATCTCAGACTTGCAATAGCTTTATTCTTTGGGAATATAGAGATGTGCAGCAATCTGCTGGGACAGTGGGTGGCTTGAGGAGTATTTACTGAAAGATGGATTTTCCTCCCCGTCATGCCCAGAGCAACACAGTTGGGCAAAACAAAATGATCATAAAAATTACACACAGTGACAGAACCAAAATATGCCACAAGAAAAACACCTCCTGGTGTTGTTTTGTTGGGTTTGTGGGGGGCATCCCAGTTGGGTTCTGAAAAGCTCCCAGCACTCCCATAAGTTATTTGATCAGTTTAAAACAGCTCGAAGAAACATTGCCGCTTTCTCCCTGTGATGGTGATCAGGCATGGTTTTGGCTGAAATAGCTCTTATCTTTAGTAATGAGGACTTCTCTTGAAGCCCTCTAGGTTGCAGGACATGTGATGTTCCAGCTTACAGGGTCTATTTAAGTCCCATGAAGATTAATGTGCTCCTGGGTAAGTCATCTTGGAGACCAGCCTGCCAGGCTTCAGCAAAGAGGATGCTTTGAGCTGGCAAGGTGAAGAGCTCGCGTCGCTCACCACTCTCAACCCAAGTGACTTCGTAAACTTGACTGCCTGGCCCTCTCATACCAAAGGATTTGTGTAACGAGCTAACAAAGGTGATAACAGCAGAGGCCTCTAGAAACCCCCTCGGGAAATGCAGCTGACGTCTACTGACCTTCTCTATTAGATCATGCATTGCTCACTCCTGATGTGATCTTGACCTTTCGGTCCCATCATGACATCATCTACGTTTTCACACAGGCAGAGGCAGATGAACTGAATCCCATCAAGCAGGTCCAAGATAAAATTTTCCCTCCACAGACACTCTCTGTTCCATACTTTGGAAAGCTTCCAGTGCTGGACAATGTAAACACCCTGCAGGCTGGTGGCCTTGGTGCCTTCTCATCACTGCGTTCTTCAGAGACCCTAATCATAAAGGTAACTTTGCAAAGATGAGGTGAAACCACTAGGCAGGGCTGGAGAAGCATGCACTGTAGGGTGCATGTTTCTGTACCGCTGCCCGAGGTGGAGTGCTCCGATCAGTACATTTCAAATAAAACATGCTCACGTTCGTCAGCGCCAAAGGAAAAAAAATTCCCCCTGTGAGCTTTTAGAAGGAGGCCCAGAGGACTGTTGGATCACTGCTTGGAAAGGGCAAAGCTGGAGCAGAGATTACTATTAGATTAGCAAGAAATTTGGATGGAAAACATTCCAAAACCACTTGTGTGCTGTCTGAGTCAGTACCGAAGGGTACCCTGCAGGTTTTCAATCATTCACGGGGCTTTAGCTCCAGCATCGATGTTTGCAACTTGAACTCACTTTGAACACAGTGTTCCCAGCAGCCGTTGGAGTTATTGGCTTAAGAAAGAAATTGCTTAAGAGGCTGAGGCTAAGAACGTGTGGAAAGGAGAGAAACCCACCTCGTTGCTTCTGTGAGATTCTCAGGAATAGCACACTGGAAAGGTAAGGATGGCAAAAAGGGTCTTGAATAGAAAGACAGCTCTGATACAGCCTTTCTTGCAAGGACCGTTTCTTTTTCTCTCCCATCTCTTGATATTGTTCTTGCTTCTGCTTAAAAACTAATTTTTTTTTTTTTTAAATCAGAAGTTAGCAGTCTGTGACTCCTTTTCTTGAGTATGTGAATACCATTGCTTATGGGAAACCATGGCTCTCCACATACCATTCTCCTGATTCTTAGAAACTCTTGCGTACTCTCAAAAATCAGAACTATGACTGAAGATGGTTGCCAACGCGGCAGAGTAAGAACCTGCAATTCAACAGCCCATGGGCAAATGCTGCTCACTTGCATCCACATTTCCCTCCAAAGCTGGCGGTGCTGCCTAGTTTCCCTCTGAGAGCCTGCAAGCACATCTCCTGCCTCCAGTGAGAGGTCCCCATCCCTCCTCCTCCAAAATGACAGGCCGCATTAGACCATTCAGAATCACATTTGGTTCTCATTTTCTAACAGACATCCAACATAATATTTTTAGAAGAAGCTGTACTGGTATTTGCAAAAAATAGCCGCCTTTGCTTTTATCTCAAATGGGGTCTTTTCCAAGTTTCTTTTCCTACTTTAGTCATATCTCTAAAGCTGTTTGCATTAAACAATCCAATTCTAGAAGCACATTAATCAGATTCTTCTTGGGTTTCTATTGCCTGTGCCTTTCTCTGTGTGACAAGCCAAAAATACAACCAGCTCAGCCATAACCTAATTCTTTCTCTCTCTCTCTCTGTCAAGTCTATAGGGCAAGATGGGATCCATCCAAGGGTTCTGAGGGAGCTGGTGGAAGGGCTCACCAAGCCACTTTCCATCATTTACCAGCAGTCCTGGCTAACTGGGGAGGTCCTAGTTGACTGAAGGTTAGCAAATGTGATGCCCATCTACAAGAAGGGCTGGAAGGAGGATTTAGGAAACTATAGGCCTGTCAGTCTGACCTCGGTGCTGGGGAAGACTATGGAGCCAATCATCTGGAGTGCCATCACATGGCACTTACAAGGCAACCAGGCAGTCAGGCCCTGTCGGCATGGGTTCATGAAAGGCAGGTCCTGTTTGACTAACCTGATCTCCTATGAGAAGGTGACCCACTCAGTGCATGACAGAAAGGCTGTGATGTTGTCTACCTAGATTTTAGTAAAGCCTTTGACACCATTTCCCACAGCATTCTCCTGGAGAAACTGGCTGCTCAGACCGGTGTACACTTCACTGGGCAAAAAAAATCAGCTGGATGGCCAGCCCCAAAAAACAATGTTACAGGCTTGGAGAAGAGTGCCTGGAAAGCTGCCTGGTGGAAAAGGACCTGTTGACAGCCGGCTGATGCCTAGGTGGCTAAGGTGGCCAATAGCATCCTGGATTCTATCAGGAATAGTGTGGCCAGCAGGAGTAGGGAAGTAATCTTGTGCCTGTACTCAGCCCTGGTGAGGCTAGACCTTGAATACAGTGTTCAGTTTTGGACCCCTAACTACAAGAAAGACATTGAGGTGCTGGAGTGTGTCCAGAGAAAAGCAACAAAGCTGGTGAAGGTTCTGGAGAACAAGTCTTATGAGGAGCAGCAGGTCACCATCCCTGGAGGTATTTAATGGATGTGTAGATGAGGTGCTTAGGGATAGGGTTTAGTGATGGACTTGGTAGTGTTAGGTTATCGGTTGGACTCGACGATCTTAAAGTTCCTTTCCAATCAAAATGATCCTATGATTCTCTTCCCCAGTAGAGGAAGCCCCAATCTGAGGGCCATATATGTGTGACAGCAGGTTCATTCAGCATTTGCATGGTGCCACTGACATCCATGCGTCAAGAGGAGCAGCTTCCCAAGACCTGCCCACCATGATGGGTAGCCTGCCCTTACCGGTCCCTCGCAGTTAAAAAATGCAGACAAACAGCCTGGTGCAATCCATCAAATGAAAAGGAAAGCCACCAGCATGGCCTGGCTTTGTCAGGTGCTGACCTGCCTGCCTGGCAGCATTACTGTGGGGGGCCCTCAGAAATCTGCTTTGGGAACGGTTTTCTTTGCTTGGTTGCATTTTCAGCTCTGCTGAAAGCCTGGCAGGGAGAGAGAAAAGACATCCCTGACGGCTGTGGGGGCTCTGCTGCCTGCTGGCAAGGAAGCTTGAGGCAATTCAGCAGCACAGAGGAGAGCTATAGAAACAAAGACAGGTTTGTTTGGGATTTTGTAGCAGATTCCTGGAAAAAAAAAAGGACCTGGGTTTAATGAGGTGTTGCAGCAGCATCCAGAGCAAGGCGAGCATGGCGTACCGCTGTTTGTAGATGGACTGGCAGTGAGCCGTAGGCAGCCCACAGCCATGGGAACAGGAGAGCAGACTGAGACAGGGAGCCCTGGGGGCTGGGTCCTTCCCCAGGTGGCTGCAGGTACCACTCTGGTGACGCTGTCAGCATTGCGGATGCACCTACCCCCAGCAAGGACCATCGTCATCTCCCTTGCCCACCACCAGCGGGGTGCAGACCTGCCTTTCCTGGGCAGTCGTGGACAGCACGGCCCCTCGAGCCCACCCAGACCAGGGATGCCCTTCCCCAGCACCAGGCAGGAAACCAAAAGCAAAACCATTCCTGACCCTAGAGACACCAGAGGACACGGAGACCAATTGCCACCACACCAAACCCGCAGGCAGGCAGCAAACCCCTCATCCCCAATCAGTCCCTGAGAACCACCGCAGGATTAGCAAGGGGGCGGGCAAACATGTACACGCAGCCCGAGACCCCCTAAAAGGTCCTCAGCACAGGTCTGGCTCACCCTCTGCCAAAAGGCTGTCCAGGCACTGCATTATACCAAGCTGAATGAGATCAGCTTTCTGGTCTCGTTAAGCTTCATCAGCTGGCCCATGCTGAATTATTTAAAACCATCTATTATTAATCTACCATGGCCTTTTTTTCACTCGACCTCTAGCAAGTCACTTAACCACTCTGAATGGATTGCATTAGCTTCATCCCCACGCAATGATGCTGGAGGTGATGAGAGGGACTTTGCTACTGCTTCTGAAGTGCTTCAGATGCCGGCAGACCAAAGTGGTCTGCTGGATGGCTAGAGCACTGGATTTACCCTGATGCTTACCAGCAGATCTTATCTAAACATACAGACCATGTTGCTGGGTTATGACAATACTTCTGTTTAGAAAAATCCTGCTAGGATATTGTACACACTTTTAGAACAAGCTTAGTGTACCCAAAACCAAGCAAACACTGGCTAAAATATTGACAGTGCCAGCACATGTGTCAAATACCAGCAGTAAAAATTGGGCACTGAAGGGAACATATCCCCAGCCCAGCCCCTTCCAGTGTCCGTCATCACCCATCACAAAGCCCTCTGGGTACATGGCCGGAGTTGCCCACAGTACCGCACTGCCAAAAGAGGAGATGCCTGCTCGGGAGACCCCAGGTCCCCCATGTTCAGTGCAAGCCGCCCTGAAGTCCCATCCTGCTGACAAGGGAGGTGACAGAAAGCCCCTGTAGGGATGCCAGGGCAGTGATATGTGCCCAGCCAGAAACAAAGGTGCCAGGACAGCAGAGATTATGACCTTGGGGCTCAGGCAGCTCTGGGACTGGGTTTTAAGGACATTCGTTTGAGACATGAGCACCTAAATGAGATTGATGCCATTAAAATTCCCTCCACACACACACAGAAGATCAAAAAACTCAGGCTGAGAAGGAGTTTGGGAAATAATCTAATCCAGCTTCTTGCCCCAACAAACCAGCCCTACATCTTTGCTAATCCACTCTCTGCAAAGTGTGGTCCAACACGAGTGCTGGACTAAAAGATCAGCAACTTCAACAGGGCTTCATCAATTTACTTCTGCTAGGGAACACTCAAAGTCCTCTTAAGAGCTCACACAGCTTTCACAAGGTATGCACATCCCATTATTTTTATTCCTCAGTTGCCTTTTGAACACCCATCAGTGCTGATCACTTGCCGTGGCATGCAAGATCTCCCGAGCAAGGACACTTCTGTCTGAGGTGTGACAAGGTACGAGACCGCACAGAGTGGGTACTACCCAGTGTCAGTCGCGTGGAGGTAGCACGACCCTGAGCGTGATACCAACCATGGCCAGACGCAGCAACTAGTAAAAGATGGAGCAGACCTGCAAAGGTGCCCTTGGGACAACAAACTTCTATATCCCCCTCATGCCTCAAGGGGCTGTAGAGAGCCCACGACTGGTCATGCCCACGAATCCAAAGTGCTTCAACTTGCATGCAAAATTCTAAATTACTTAACTAAGTAAGTAAACTTGCGCTAGCAACTGAAACCTATCTACTCCTGCAGGAACGGAGTGGATTTGTTTGTCACTCTAGGTTACAGAGCAATGTCAGGCGCTCATAGATAAAGCATGACACTGTAATATTGATAAGATATCTGAATTTGGTTTCTAAATGCAACATGAATTTCTCTCTCTTCTATAGGGAACTGGATCAAACCCCGCCAGCACACAGGCGGGCAGGGCCTACAGCTCCAAGCAGATCTTTTTTTGAGCAAATCAGGGGTCATTTTTTTCAGCCTCCACTCACTGGCAGGTGGATTCTGGCAATAACACTACTTCTAGTTAATTCTCTACCTCCAAGGCCGAGCAGCTGATTTCCAACAGCTACATACAGAGGTTTGGGCAGGGCCAAGGGGTGACAAAGGCAGAGAGCAAGGTCTTAACACTTCCAAAGGTGATAAACCACCTACCAAACAAGTCAAGCCCTGTCCAAAGGAGAGTTGTAGAGAACCACCGAGGGAGAGACAAAGCTCATTTTTATAGAGAAAGAATAGAAGATAAATAATCCAACCACAGACTGACCAGGCATGATAAGTGACAGGGCTCCAAGCAGCCCATGTTTAAGTTCATAATGAAATTCCTGATACTCTGGTTTATCTCTGGCCTGTTCAAACCGTGCTGCAAGCTAACAGCTGAGGGCTGAGAGCTTGGTTTTGCTATGGCTTTCCTCCTCAGGCTGACAAAAAGGGAAACACTGGCTTCATTAAGTTTTATTATCTGTTTTCTTCCTCAGTTAAGCACCACCATCCATGCAGGGCACAAGCCCAGCAAAGGCACCGGGCTGAGCACCTGCAGCTCCCACAGGCAGGCTGCCTTCTCCCTGCCAAAACCAGGATCTCACCTGCTTATTGCAACAGCATCTGCCCCTGCCCCTGCCCCTGCCCCGGGCAGCGGCACTGCTTCTCTGCTGCTGGGCTTCAGCCATGGGGCACACCAAGCATGGCACAGTCCCTCCCTTCTCACTGCCAAGGCAAACGCTTCACAACAGCAGCAGAGGTTGAAAGACACCAGCACAGACACGAACATAAAATGATTTAAGAAGTCCTAAAATCCTCAAAACTATTTGGTTTTAATGAGTGTGACAAATGCTAAATTTTTGAGCACAGAATAAGCCCTGTGCCCTTCTCCATCACACAGCTCACACAAAGTTACCGTGCCCAAAGCACCGGTGGATGCTCAGCAAACCGAACTCACCTGCTAGCAGGGCTTGGGGACAGGTCCCAACCCAGCTCTGGTGGGGGGTGCACAGGGGCACCAGCCTGCACAAGTCATAGGGAATTAACCACCTTCTTCAAGCAAGATGCTATTTTTCTACAAATTTTCTTCTTCTTCAAGAGGTGGGATGTAATTACTTTGCATAAGACAACGCTCTTTTCTTCCCATTTTGTGTTTGCCTGCCCACTACCCTGAGAAATGAGAAGCATAGGAGAAAAACCCTTCCCCGTGGAGCCGCTTTCCCAGTTGAAGATGAACGTGGCAGGAGAGCAGGGGTGAAAAACAGCACTGAAGCGGTACCTGACGTCCCCATGGGTTGTGGCTGGATAAGCCCAAAGGAAGGAGAACCACATTCCCACATGGGCTGAGACAGACAAGAAGCCCAGAGTAAATTAGTTCCTATCCACAGATGATGCTCCTGTGTAGCCCTGGCCTTTGAACACTCTCTGATGTTCAGAAGATGTTCTAACTTTACTGCCCACATAAACATCCACTGGGGCTGCTGTCTAGGGGGAGAGGGAGCTAAATATTTAATTTCAGTCTATTTCATCAAATATTTAACCTATTTAATATTAATTAAATCTTGGTCTGAATAAACAACAGCTAAAAAATTCACCTCTTCCTCCAAACATCTGATAACTTGAACCTGCCAGTTTATGCCACCCCAACAGAGACGGTAATTAATAAGGAGGGCGGATCTTATCTTTATGTTGCTGGAGTTGCGGTGGTGGATTGTTGGCATCCTGAAGCCTTTCAGGCTGAATCTTTTTGCATCTAGATGTACAGTAGCATCATCTGGTTTACACCAAACATTTCCACACCCTGCTTCACCATCCCTCATTTTTCCATGGACTTTCTTTTAGCCCCTCCGGCACGTGCCCTCATCCCACTCCCAGACACCATTACATCCTCAGCATCAGGAATCCATGAAGCTAAGACGATGAGAAAAGCTATTTGACTAAGGCAAAACAAAACCCAGGCCCCTCATGGGTGGATGTAGCTGATGTGAATCGTTTCTCAGTGCCTGGGCCACCCTCTTGACCCAGATGCATGTCTCGGACCATCACCCAGCAGCACAGCCAGGAACAGGCATTTCTGGGAACAATAAGCAACAGCTACAATAGGAGCAGATTTCCACTGCAAAGAATTTAAGCCAATTAACACTGGGCTATAAAGGCAATTGCCACCATTGCATCTGCTGCTACAATTGACTTATTTTACTACAGGAAACTCTATTTGGATGAAACCCCATGCATACTAGTCATACCAGCCAGAAACACATTTTCTAATGAGCACCAGTAGAGCCAACAGTGATGAAAGATTGCCCTACATGCAACACTACTTACCTTGCTTTCCTTGGTGCGTGCCCGATTTAGCGGAGCAGCATTTAGCTTTTGTTTTCCTCTCTGCTGTGCTGTTTTAAAGCCATCTCCCCCAAACGCTGACAGGTGTTGGTGAAACTAATTATACTGCTGTTCAAAATGTATCGGATGCATCTTCATTATCCTGCGACAGTAATGCCAAAGGCCCTGTGATGGTAAATCTTTCAATGTAAGCAAGTCAGATTATTCCATTTAAACTGGCCATTTTAACTCTGCTGGCCCCACAAAATTTGGAGGCTGGCTTAAAAGCCACAAGATGTTTTGAAAATAATAAATGTAGGATTACTTTTAACGAACATCTCCAAAGTTTAAATCTTTGGGTTGCTCCTAGATTACAGGTCAAACCCATAACCAAGAGAAACAGGGGGACTCCACTCTCTTTTCACGTTGGCCATTTGGTTGACTTGGGTCACGTCATGGCTCTGTATTTTGCGTACCCTCCCTGAGAAGCAGAAAAACTTAGTAATGGATTTTGAGTCCCCTGTAGAAATGTGCCCTGTCTGGGTGATGGCACAGGAGAGCCAACGGATGCAGAGAGCTGTGATTGTGCCTCGGAAAGGCTGCAAAGCACCAGGTACAGCCATGCATAAATGAACAGGAAGCTCATTCTGGCTAACCTTACTCATGGAGCCATTTCAGGTCAAATATCTGCATCATGAAACCAACAACAAACTCAGTTTTACACCGAGAGACCTTATCGCTCAGTTACCCAGGGATCATGATTGCTGGTATAATTGCTAGGAGAGGGGATGCTCTGCCAAGGTGTAAATCAGCATCACAGCAGCCGAGCTGCGGACGTCTGCGGCACTCAGAGTCTAACTCTGCAGGTTTTGGTCTGCAATAGGAATCATTTGTCCAAATTTTCCTGGTGGTAAAAGTTATCCTGATAATAAAAGGTCAGAATTCAGTATTTTACTCTTAAAAAAAAAAAAATCAGCCAATTCAGAAAAGCCGAAAGTTGGATGCAGTTTCTTAAATATTTATCTATACATTTATTTTATTTTTTTTTTTTGCTTGGGGAATTTTTCAGTAACATCTTAAGGTTTCAGTCTTCAGATAAATACTCTGCAGCAACTCCATGCATGCAGACGAAGGCAAAGCAGCCTTCAGCAGGAATTATTTTATCAGAGATGCCCAGCACAATGTTTTTTCTTTTTTTTCTGCTGAGAGCAATTGAAAAACAAACAGGAAAAAGGCCATGAAGTCACGGTCCAGCAAAACACAACTCTTTCAATCAGCAAAGGAGCAATCAATTCTTTCATGTAGCAGCTGATTTAAAACAAATGTTTCTCATCTCTGGGAGCAAAACCCACAGCAGGTCACACAGCCTGGGAGGACCGCAAGGCTGGTCCTGCAAATGCAATGCCCCAGGCTGTACCCAAACAAATATGGGCCAAACACTACAACCACTGCACGCAGGGAAGCCGGGATGTTTAGATAAGCTCGTCTCACCTCCTGACAAACCCTGCTCAGTTGCTGGCTGTTGACTCAAACACGTTTTTGAAAGCCATCCAGACCTCCTGATACAGAGCATCGCTGAAAGGAAACACATGTCAATGGAATTTCTCCATTAGTGCAAAAGGCACTGCTGGCCCCAGGAAATCCCCAAATGCCTAACAACCCCTGAACCTCCTAGGAAGGGTCCTCCCTATTCCCTAAAATCTGCTACAGGCCACTCTCAGAGCCACAGAGGGAGAGCAGGACCTTAGATCCAAGCTAGCACGGATGGTCTCTCCTAACTTGGCTGATATGGAGTTGACCATCACACCAACAGACTAATGCAGAGCCAGCTTAAGCAGTTTTAAGCCAGTTTAAGCCAGAAAGTCTACACCTTTACTGACAGACATCTATGCTCATGTGAGGGAGGTGCCTTCGTGCTCCCTTTTATGGTTTGTCCTCAGGCTGCTTTGTTGGATTTGGGTGCTGGGACCTACCTCACGTCCCTACAGATCAGGCTGTGAGATTATGTTCTCACACACAGGAGGTCCTCTCTGGAAAAGCAGCAGTCCTAGGGGACCACTCAAAGGGCGAAGAATGGCCCTCAAGAAGGAAAGGATGTTGAATGACCAGCTCAAGCATCAGCATCTCCATTCAACACTTCCCAACATCTGCTGCCCCATGACAGCAGGCATCCTTCTTCTCTGCTTGCAACAAACCTCACTCCTGGGACCAGCCATGGTCCAACCCAAGGAAGGTATGTTTTACAGTGCCCCTCACAGCCCTGTGCAACACCCTTTCTGCTCAGCCTTGGGGACATCTGGGAGTGCACTCCGGCCTTCTGCAGCATTACTACAGTGTGACCCCAGCTGGAATTTCACCTGGACATCCCAGGGCTCAGACCACAACCCTTTCTATCCACAGAGGGGTCAGGATCTGCTCCTGGAGCCTTTGTGAGCCAACTGAGTGCTAGCAGCTAATGCAGGAGGTGGGCTCCCCACTAACCCTGCTCTCTTCACTCCATTTCTACAGCTTTGGGATAAGGCACAGCAATTGCAGCCACAAATCTTTAACGAGGCGCAGAGATATTACTATAAACCAGCTGCAGAGAGCGGTTTCTAACAGAAACGATGGAGACAGCTCCAAGTGCAGTTGCCTGCCAGGACATCGGCTTTAATAAAGGAGTAATCTCAGCAGACTTTCAACTTTTCCAGTGGTGAAAGAACAGGGAATGTTAAGAAATAAAACAAAACAAAGAGCTTCAGATGATGAGAGCCTCACATGCAGCTGGGCCAGCAAACCAACCCATAGGGACATCGTAGGGCACCAGGTCCAACAACCCATGGGCAAGGGGATGCTGGGTGGAATGGGGGTACTTACGGCACAGGACAGCTGATGGACATGGGCTGAAACCCAGGGAGGCTTCTCCAAGCATGGGAAAGACATTTTGTGCTAGCAGAGTGATTCAGGCCAAGTCCATCCTGCACTGGAATATCTTGGAGAGGCTCCTCGGCGTGACCAGCTCCTTGTCCCCCAGAGAATGGGAATCAAAACCCCACGGAAAGGAATACATGTGCCAGCTGGCCGAGGGGGCCAGGGATAGGCAGCCACCAGGGTCCACAGGGGCAACCCTGCAGCTCGCCCCAGGGGACGTTTTGGGACACTTGCCACATCCCACCTGAGCCCATCCTGCACATCCCTGAGCTGACACCTTTGGGCTGTCCTCAGGGGTCCCCACACAAGGGGTGGGGTGCAGGGTCACCCCACACAGGAAAGCCGTGGAGAAACCCCTCCTGGGGCAAAGCCACAGTGGCACCTCTGCCCACTGTTCGCTGTGCCAGCCCGGATGGCTCCCTCCCTGCCCGCACACCATTAACCTTTCAGCCGCGAAATAAAAGGTTATAAAAAACAACCAAAGTTCATTACATCCCCTAATGTGGCATTTGCATGGGAATGAGCTGGGAGCAATGAGGCAGCTTTCTTTTGTCAGGGAGGTATTCTGGAGGGGGAAGGGGAAGAGCTGGGCATGGGGACCAGCAGGGGCAGTGGGACTCAGCCCCACGGCAAGATGGGGCAGGCACGGAGGGGAGCAGACGTAGACATGGTTATGGCAGAGCTGGAGGGAGCGTCCCAGCAAAGCTCACTGCAACATGAGCTCTGGTTCAGAGGCAGCAGGGCTGGTCCTCACCTACCAACAGGAAAGTGATGCGATGGTGGTTTCACCCCAGCACCTCCACCACAGTCCACAGCGCCCAGAGGTCACTTCGGCTTGGACATGCCCATGGCCAGCAGGCATGGAGGGTCCAGGATGCAGCTGAAACCAAAACAACTAACAGCTCAGGGGAAATGAAATAAAACCCCAAGTTGGAAGGTGGCAAAGGCAGCAGGATGGTGGAAGTTCAGGCACTGGCCACAAATACAGGCAGGCAGCTCTGCCATGCCAGACACAGGGAGTCACCACCCCCACAGAAAACAGCCACTTGAGTATTTTATTTGACTGGGCTGAACCCTGTGGGGATGAGGTTTTGGGAGGCACACAACCTTGGAGGCATAATTTTAGTTTTTTGCACCTTACTTTTACTTTTTACAGAAAATTGGGAGCAATCAGACATTTCAGCTGTGCAAAGCTTCACCATCTGGAAGCCTACCAAAGCCCCGGTCCCCCAGCCCCAAACCCACCAAAATACTCTTCTGTTTGTACTGAAGGTTCGGCCACGAGGACATCAACCAGCCAGAGGGATGGGGCAAGTGTAAGCGACGGCTTCTGGATTATCTCTTGCTCCAGGCACCGGTCCCTGTCTCTCCCACAGAGTCCGCTTTGTAAAACACCCCAAGGCCAACTGGGCCAGCTGAGACCAGAGGATGGACAGCAGGACACTCTGCCCAGATCTGCCCTGCAAAGGCCAGCACTAGGTGACCAAGAGGTTCATCTCTGGCCCAGAGATCGCTATGCCCATCAGTGATGCTGCTTACCAGCCCTCGTCCACTTCTCAGCTTGCCAATGCCTCCAGCCATGACCTCGGTGGTTGGTGGCAGAGCAGGGCGGTGAGACCCAGCCGCTAGCAGCTCCAGCAATGGGCTCTGGTCGCTTCTTTTCTCACCAAAAAAGAAGCAGAGCAGGGAAGCAGGGTGACTTCAGGCACCCCAACAGCAGAAAGACCAGGAGCCAGAGCTCCCAAATGCTGACGTGTGCCCCGGGGCAAAACAAAGCACACACCAAAGCACTCACCGGATCAGGACCTTTGTCCCGCCCACCTTTGGAGCTACCTGGAACTCATGGCAAAGAAGGAACCCAGCTGAAGCCAAGACGGAGTCGGTGTCCTCGGGGAGGCAGGTGGCCACACAGGAGCAGCGCTAGCTTTGGGGGGAGAACGATCTCCCATCACCCTCCTGCAGGCAGGGTCTCGGCAGTGCTGCTGTAAGGGCGCGCGAGCCCAGCCATCTGGCAACAAAGCCCCGCTCAGATGGGCACTCCTGCATATATCAAGAACCATTGCCTTCCAGCCTAACCACTTCTAATCCCACCTGCGACCTAATTATCAAAACCCTTCTCAACCCAATAGCTGCAAACGCTGCACCAGCCTGGTGTTCCCAGCAATAGTGCCAGGCTGCATTTCCAGGGAGGAAATCACACCCTGAAACCCTGAGCTCTTTTCTTTAAGAAACACGTGAATGCTCTTACTGTGGCACGAAAGCAGGGGAGGGGAAAACCCCCCAAGAAATATCAAGGACTCTTTTGTTATTATGCCACTGCACAATGAACCGAGCCATTGTTCCGCACCTGGGGTAACAACGCCTTTCAGAAAACACGAGTGCTTTTCCCAATGTGTTCTTTAAAAAAAATGTCAAGACCAAAGCTGCCAGAGGATCGGTGAACAGCTGAAAAAAAAAAAAAATATTAAACAGCTAACAGATTATCCAGAGAGTTTTCACACTTGATCTGTAAACGCTCTTTTATTTAATAAAAATAATCATCCATTATAGCAACTTCTGCTCATGGGTTTTTGTTTGGTTTTGTTTTGTGGTTTTGTTGTTTGGTTTTTTTTTTTACAGTAAAGCACAGTTTATTTGCTTTCCTCACCTCTTGAGGATTCAATTCTGAAAATGCAAGTGAATGTAAACATTGCTCTCCAGGTCCCAAGATGCATCCGGGGACCCTTGGAGTTAATTACAAAGTCAAAAGAGAGAGCAAAATCAACAAAACACTTCCCAAAAGTAAAAAGGGGTTTTTTTTAAAGTCTCTTCCTGTGCACCATACAACTCCAGAGAAGGCAAATTCATCTTAAACACGAGACTTACACAAACTTTGCTTTCTCCAAATAATTTCTATGACTTGCCAGTATTTGATAAAGCTGTTTTCATAACATTAAAAGGCTTGCAGACTCATTTATTGTGATGAATCAAAAGTTTTCCCTTTTAACGTTCACCAGACATTTCTTCATGATACAAGTTTGTTAGATTTGTTCTGTCCATTTTTGTTATTTTTTTTAGCAGAAAGAGCTGAAAGACATTACAGGAGAGGAGAGTAAAAGCAGTATTAACTCTCTCTCCTGCTCCAATCTCACAATATTTACACTTTGGAAAAAAAAAAAAAAAAAAAAAAAAAAAAAAAAGCTTTATTACACTATAAAATACTGGAGAAACTGTCAGTTAAGTTTCCCATTTCAGATTTTTTCCCTGTATTAGACTAAAAGAGGGATGCTTTTGTAGAAAAGATGAGACCGGCAGATTAAAAACTGAACTCTCCTCCCTCCACCCAGAAAGGTGGAACAGCTCCTGCGCACAAGCCGGCTCCTCTTCTGCAGGAAATCCCGCAGGAGTGAACCCACCACAAATCAACGCAAACAAGATGACAGGGCACAAGGAGCCCTGCTATTTGCTTTGAAACGTTACCTATTTACAGTCGGAGGCGGGGGAAGCGAGTTAGCATCGCACACGTTTGGGTGCTGCGCTGTGGTATAACATCAACTGAGATTTGACTCGTGGGGAGTTTGGCCGGGTCCCAAGCCCCACGTTGCACGGGAAACGGCCCGGGACGTCCCTGCCCGCACAGCAAAGCCACCGCGCCGTCAGGATTGGCTTTAATGACTAACTGGAGGGCAGTTACCACCTCAGCTGTATTATAGCACAGGCAACACAGAAATTAAACAGCTTCAGGTACAATATAAAAAACAATGAGAGAAACAGCCAGTCTGGTGAGGGCTGCGATCCTCAGCTTCGTAGCCAAAAGAAATGACCGGACATCGGAAGTTTTGGTAGTAGTATCAAACTGTCAAGTAGGTAGGATGGCTCTAGTTGTTCAGTGGTTTTGAGTGAGGTGGGGTCTCCGGGGTGGGAAGAGAGGGACTTTTAAGGTGTCAAAGAAAATTAAAGCATTCACAGTTTCAAAGCTGCTTGCCTTACAAAAATTAAGACATTCAGATTCAGGGACACAATACTGTATTTTACAAGGGGGTTAAAACCAATTACATAGACATCAGGAAATAAAAGATACAATAAAATAAAAAAACCAACACCTCTGGGGTGGCATACTCCCTCTCTGTTGTTCATCTCACGGAGCAGCACATTGCTTGTCTTTAAAGAGTCAGCCTGAGCAGTCATGAAATTATCCACTGAGAGATACTGCCAAAAGAAAACAAAACAAAACAAAAAAAAAACACTAACAAAATAAACCAAGCAAGTTAAAAAGCCATTCTCCCCTGGAAAGTCTAACGCCACGGCTCGGACTTCCACTTGCCTGCTGCTCCTTGCTGCTGCTGCCCGGCGTTTCCATAGGCTCATCTCGGGTTTTAAAGGCTTCCTGCTCGCGAGCTGAAGGAAACCATCCCATGCAAGCACAGCCCAAGAGAGCCATGTCTTACTCTCCTACAAAGTCTTAAATTAGTCCTGCCCACAGCAAAGGGTCCTTCAAACAATCCTTTTCCTCTCTATCCTGCAGAGGATCCTTTTGAAGGCCCTTCTGAAGTCGTGGTTGAAAATGGTATAGATGACGGGGTTCAAGGAGCTATTGCAGTAACCGAACCAGAAGAAGAACTTGAAGAGGGTGCTGGGCACAGAGCAGCTCTTGCAGACAGCCGTCAGAGTGTAGGTGAAGAAGAAGGGGAACCAGCAGATGACAAAGACCCCGATCACCACCGCCAGCACAAAGGTGAAGCGCTTCTCCCGGTTCTGCCTGCCCCTCCACCGGGACCCTTTGGTGTTCCTCTCCTCCTCCACCTTCCTGGGCAAACTGTCCCCAGGTTTAATCTGGCTCAGCTTAGTCTTGGTCTTTCCCCTGGATGGTCTCTCTGACTTCTTACACTGGTTGTTCTCCTGGTGCTCGGAGGAAGAGGTCTCCTCCATGTCTATGCCGTTGACCTCTCCCTCCTGCCTGCCGCTGCCTCCCGCCGCCTTCTCCCCATTGAGCTGGGCTGTGGCTGGCAGGTCCTCCTTGTCGGCCAAGCCGTTCTGCCTCTTCTCAGGGCGCTCTGCCCGCTTGTTCAGTGGCACCCTGGTTCGCCTCTTGGCTATCTGGTAGATGCGCACGTAGACCAGGATCATGATGAGGCAGGGGGCAAAGAAAGAGCCGATGCTAGAAGAGATGATGTACCACTTCTCATCGTTGATCTTGCACCCTGCCACCCCCTGGTCAGCCTGCTGCCCACTCTTCTTCTCGATGGAGATGAGCGGCGGGAAGGAGATGACGGCTGAGATGACCCAGACGATGAAGATGATGCACTTGATGCGGCGCGGAGTACGCTTGAGGTTGTACTCGATGGCTTGCGTGATGGACCAGTAACGGTCCAGGCTGATGGCACACAAGTGCACGATGGAGGAGGTGCAGAACAGCACATCCAAGGCCAGGTATATCTCACACCAGACTTTGCCAAAGTACCAGTACCCCATCACCTCGTTTGCCAGGGAGAAGGGGATGACCAGCGTGGCCACCAGGATGTCGGCTGAGGCTAAGGAGACCAGGAAGAGGTTCTGGGGGGCCTTGAGCGCCCGGCTGGTGAAGACAGCGATGATGACCAGGACGTTGCCGAAGACAGTGAAGAGCATGAGCAAGCCCGCCAGGCTGATGAGGGTGACGGTGGTGTGCAGGGGGTACGGCGCGCCCCAGCCCGGCCCGGCCCCGCTCTCGTTGAAGGTTCCGTTGGCGCCGGGAGGCGGGTAGCCCCCCTCCTCCTCCAGCTGCCGCTGGTACTCCATGGAGGAGAAAACGTGGCCCCTCTCCGTGAACGGGCGCTCCAGGTTAAACATCAACCCCGCCTGCGTTGACACCCCGTCCCGTCCCCTCCCCACCTCCTCCTCCGCCCTTCGTCCCCTTGCCCCACCCGCTCCGCGCCCGCCTCCTCCGTGGGGCTCCGCGCTCCTACCGCGCCGCTGGCCG
>WHYT01017272.1:15586-45568 GCA_009806455.1 Tetrax tetrax | reverse complement strand
GCTGGGCAGAGCCTTCGAGGCGGGGCAGGGGGAGCCCCGGCACTCCGCTCCACAGGGAAACCCTCCTGCGGGGGGGAACTCGAAGGGGCGGGGGGGGAGTGGGCAGCCCCTGCAAAGGGAAGGATGGGGCCAGCCCGCCCCCCGGTTGGCTCAGTCTCGGCTGCACGGGCCTTCCTACCCCGCAGCACCCACGAGGGCTCCCACCGCACCGCACCGCACCAGACCCAGCAGACTTCCCTCCTGGACCCCTCTCGTTTCCTCCCTGCTGGGTCTCCCCAGCCCCAGTGGCAGGAGGGCGGGGGGCAGGCGGGCCCCACACCCTGCCCTAGGGGATGCCCCAGCCCTGGGGAGCATCCTCGGGTGCTCCCTCAGCAGCACAGGGGCTGGCATCACCCCCTGCGCGGCTGCAGCCGCAACGTGGCTCTATTTAATGGCCAAAGAACAATAGTGACGTACCCAGTAGCCCACCCAGCCCCAAAGCTGTCAGCTCTCAGCACATACAGGTTACTCACCCCTATTCCAGCCCTGATCCTCCCGCTCGCAGTCTCCTCTCCATGTTCAGATGGCTCTAACGATGCTCACTTGGTGCTCCAGATTCAAGCAGCTCTCAATTAATCGCCACGCTGAACGCTCAGGCCAATGAACGTATTTCCTCCGCGAGATGGAGGAAGCCCTGTCATCTTTGTCCCTGCGCTGCACACTGTGTTATAAGCCAGGCCCAGGACTGATGACACCCAGGAGAGAGGGAGACGGGGGTCTGGGAACCAGAGAGCACAGCCTTTGGGGCTGGCACTGGCTGAGGGAGGGAAAGTGAGGAGGAATCTCCACTGTTTGAGCAAGGGAGTATGGGACCCACTGCACCAGTTTGGCTGGAAAAAGGGCAATCTGCAGGTAGTGACTTAAAACCTGGAAACTGAACCCAAGATGACTGATGTGCACATACAGAAGATCTTTATCTGAGAGTAAATGCAATGTATGACCACAGACTTCACAGCAAGGGGTGACAAAAAGGATTAAGAGACTCACCAAAGTCTGCAGTAAGGCCATGCAGTAGGTCAAGGAGATGCTGGTCTTCATGAGCATCTCCCACCTTCTGCTCATCGCGGTGGACCCGTGTGCTCTGCAGGAGGATGCGTAGCCAGCCCAGCAGCCGGTCTTTCTCTCCCTCAGATGTGGGATCTGCAGGGGCTTGAGATCACCTGTGGCAGAGGCCTCCTGGGTCACTGCTTGGATGGAAGGGCCCAGAGAAGGGCCTCCAACCAGTTTGACCTCACTTGTATCAGCGTACCTGCACTAAGGCCATCGTGGGCCATCCAAGACGCTTTGCTCCAGACCTGGGCTGGTGCCTTTCTGGAAACACCCTGTGTGCCCTCATGCACCATGCACAACAGAGCTGCATTCAGATACAGGCAGAGAGTGGATTTCAATAACAAAACGTGACCTTGATTTTCTGTCTCCTTTCGTGGCTGACACCCTCAGTCCACCTAGAGCTAAACCCAGCCACCATGTCGCCAAAGCAGAGCTTTAACCAGGGCTTTTTGCTGGGACGAAGGGCACAAGGGGGACACACCACACCAAAAGCCTGAGTTTTTTTTCCAGAAAGCACTGTAAAGAGAGCTCCCTGCAAGCAGGGCACAGCTGGGATGGCATTGTGGTGTTCTCCAAAAGGAAGAAAGCCTGCCTCATCAAAGCCATTTTCCCCACACCAGCACCATCCCTGTGCGTGTGATATCTCTGCGATTTTACTGACACCAGCAGCACTTGGCGCTGTCTGCGCAGTGACTCGGTCACACCAGGTCTCCCCTTTATTGTCTCCAAAGGTTGTCTCGTGGCTCTGCCCAGTTCTTCAGATTATAGGCGCTAAGAAACCGCTGGGGCTGGCAGGGGCCCTTAAGATCTCACACAACCCGTGGCACACACTATCCTACAGGACAGCTGTCTGTACGAGTCTGCACCATGCTTGATGATAATTAGTGATATTCATAAAGCCTCAACTCCCAGAGTCCTGGGATTAGGTAAGAAAACTGAATTCGTAGCCCCTGGAAGACTGTAGAGAAAAAGCTTCAGTGGGGAAAAAAAACCAGCTAGTAAATAAAATTTTTATATACTCCCTGGCATTTGCATCCAGATGCTCAATTTTTGAATGCATGCTGCTGACGGCAGTGATATGAGTTATTAGGACTCTGCAGTTTGAACTCAGTCAACAAGAGCCTGACGAGACAGCCCAGAAAACAGCCTGTTCTCCAGCAGCATCGCACTCCGAAGAGCCGCGGGAGCTTGCCCTTTCCCTGGGAAAGCAGCCTGGTTTCTCAGCAGAGCCCAGCAAAGAGTCAGGCAAGGAGGGCAGCCCGGGTGCTTGCTAACGAGCGAGGCTGAAGGCTATCGATCCTCCTCTGACAGACCCCCCCTCCACCCGCCGCCGTCCTGGGTGGGCAGCGGTGCCCTTTCCAAGGCGCAGCAGCGAAGTTCCTGTTCAGCGCGTGTACCTCGAGTGCGTCCCTTGCAAACAAGCTGACCTTTATGGCTGGTTTCAGGTCATTAATTAGGCACGGCACTTCCATGTTTATACATCTCTTCCACCCGCCGGCTCCAGCATCGCTTCCAGCATCGCTTCCAGCGGCACGAGGGGAGCTGGGACCACCCTCCCCTGCTGCCTCTCCGGGAGAAAACGCTGAGAAATGTTTATGGGGTCTCAGGGCTGCTCACAGCCCAGAGCAAATCACATACAGGGAGATAATCTCTGGAATGAATTGCTATGGTAATAAGGCTGCAAAATGTGTATTTTGAACAAGCAGCCCCAGGAATTGTTTATTTCCAGAAGAGCAGTGAGATTCTGGTAAGGAAAAAAAGTAAAAAGAGCTGTCGAAGGACGGAGACTTGCTTTTTGGGCAGTCTGGTTCAGGGTGTCTTTCAGGAAGATTTGCTTTAGTAGCTGGGCTCCGTTGAGGGTAACGCACTGAAATCCCACAGCTTGTGACACCCTAATGACTGAACAACCCTTCACGTCACAGCAGCTTCAAGCCCGCCTTTTCCTCCAAGGCCTAGGACAAGCTGGAGGAGATGCACCCAAATCACACACATGAAAAAAAAAATGCTCTTCCCCTTTACTGTGTTACACCTAGGAGGAAAAACACCATAGGAGCTACCAGGGGAAGAGGCACAGACCTTGTGCAGGCAAACCTGGCATTGTTGGCTGTGTGATGCTGCCACTGCAAAGTAATACAAAGTGATACCAAAGCCCACCATCCTTTTCCAGGGATGTGTTTCAAATGCTGTGATTCATATTTTTTAAAAAAAATAATTATTAAAAAAAAAAAAAAAAAGTCAGAAGTGTGGCTGGTCTGGCCACCCCTCCAGCTGCTTTGGGACCCCAGGCACTTTTCCTCCTGCACACACGTTCAAACCCACAGCTCTTCCTCTCCCCATCTGCCGCCACGCATGCGGGTTCGGGTTTTGCTCTTTTCACAGATCTCACTGCAGCAGCTCCTGCAGAGCCATGTTTTTCAACAGAGTTTGTCTGGACTCAGTTGCTGGATGTACTTTTCCGAGTTATTTGAATAAACCAGTAGGAAACGGAGAGCTGCGACAGTGCTCTGTGCTAGCACCTAATCCCCTTGCGAGCAGGGACGCTGCGGCGGTATCAGATATTCAGAGAGGAAGGAAAGGAGGCACGCTGAATATTACTTACATTGGCAGCTCTTCCCTACCCCCCATCTGCAGAGAGCTGGCTCAAACCAGCACAAGATGGATCCTGTGTACCCACCTGCTCTTCCAGTGGTTTTTTTTTGCAAACAGCTTGAAAGCTGTGCCTGCGTCTCCTCATGAGCTGGCGTTCGGGTTGCCTGCCCGGTTGGGCAGGATTTTAACTACCGGGTTTGACTGCACAGCCCTCAACCAACAGCCAAGGGAAATATTTCCGCACTACAGACTGTAGCGTGGTGTAGTCAGGGGTGAGGCTGAAACATGGGGACTGCACTCATGTGAGCCTCTGGTTTATTTATTCATTATTTTTCATTTTTCCTTCTGCTGATGTCATGGTGGCCTCTGCGACATTAAAGGCCCATTTCAGCTCTGCACAAGAAGAAACCTCTCCAGCTGTCTATGTGTCGCTGGCCTTGTGCCTCTCAGGCACTTCATGCTTAGGGGAGAAGGGGAGAGAGAAACGTGCATTTTCTCTCCATAGGCTCCACAAGTACATACATGCACGTGTTCCTCCCTGCTGAGTGCAGGCACATGTGTTTTTACGCAGTCCCAGTTTTCTTATCCAGTTCCCAATCTGGGAATCCTCCCTCGTCACTGCATCCTGCAGCATGGCCAGAACGAAGCACCTGCGGGGCCATCCCTCAGCGCAGCGGGGCCGCTCCGTCCCGCTTCCCATCCCCCCGGCTCGCAAAGTGGATCTCCCTGAAATCAGCCAATAAGGGCAGAAATGTAATTAACAACAAACCCAACGGACTACGGACCATGAGTAACGTATTACAGGGTCCTTCTGTATCGCTGTCGGTCCCTCACTCCACTGCCTCCTGTAAAACCCTCTATCAGACTGCGATGGGCTCCAGCCAGCCACCGAAGGAAGGGCTGTCTGGGCCTTACTGCAAGCGGAGGCGGTACGGGAGCGGCCAAGAGGGATTTCTAACCAGCTTTTCAGAGGAAGAGCAGGCAGTGCTGGGCACATGGGGAGGTGCCCAGGCCAGCGTTCAGAGCAGAGAAAGGTTTGGCGCTGCTGGCTTTCCTTGTAACCTTCCCTAAATGAAACTACTCAAGTTTCTGCAGCTCGACAAGTTACCTTTCATCAACAGAGCCAGCCCACGTTTAAGGCAAAATTGAGGCTGCCGCACTTTAAAGAGTTTAATTTCCCAACTGGGAGAGGTTAACATTCAATTACTCAGCCGAGAAGTCACTCATTCATTCAAGTTTCACTCCCTAAGGCCCGAGCGCCTGTCTCTGCCCTTTCCCTCCCCGTTCTTCACCATCTCCGTCTGAGACTGACGGAGTGACGCTACCTTAGGGCCGGGGCGGCAGTCAGCCAGACTCATCCCATCCCTCCTGCGAAGGCGGGAGAGCCCCAGGTGAGCTGTAACGCTCCGGTTCGTTGCACCTCCCCAGAAAGCTCCTTTGGCACGGCGAGAGCAAAGCTTCCGGCAAAGCAAACAGCTCTGGAAAGAAAGAGTGCAACCAAGAGCAGCCCGGTAGGGACAGAAGGCTGCAATTCCTGCTTCGCGAGGTGCAGGTCTCCCAGCAGGTTCAGATCATCGTGGGAAAGGGGGGATTGCATCCTACAGCCCCTTCACAAACCAGACCATGGCAGGCTGCTGCAGCAGGAGACAGCTTTCCACACTCCACGCCTGCATCAGGCAGGTTTGCTGTCTGCGTTTAACCCAGTTTACGTGTCTAAATGAACCCAGGGTGGCAGCACTGGAGTTAAAAAGATCAAAGAGCCGTGTTGGCAGCGGCAATTCTTGAAGGCTGAGCTATACAAAAGGTCCAGGGGATAATTGCCTGAAATTGCCGGGTTCCCAGAAAGCAGAGCGCGCCAGGGTGGTTTCACAGGGACGGAGGCCACCAGGGAAGGCAGCAAGACTTTGCGTATTTTCCCTTTTTACTTATTTCACCATCTAGCGGCAAAAAGCAAATAACGCTGAGAAGGCATCCAGGAGCTGCAGACGGCTCTGAAAGTTCCCCTCTCTTTGCACCAGCTTCTCCCAGTTACCCCCACAGCTGCCTGGGCTGCGGACATAGAGGACAGAGGGGAGCATCCAGCGCCCTGCAAGTCCCCCAGTCCTAAATCACAGCCCTGTGTAGACTCCTCTGCACAGGCTGACTCCCATCCCAGGACCCTCTGCCCACCCCGCTGCCACTGTGTCCCCATCCTCCCGCCACCCCGGCTGTAAGCCACAGGCTGTGGTAGCTTCTCCTCCCAGGTTCCCATAACCACCTCCCACCTTCCTGCACTCCAGTGCCCTCCAACCTCTGCCCAAAATCACCTGGCTCACCCCAGGGGGAAGCACCAGCCCGTGCAGCCATTGCGGCAAGGCCAGGGGCTGCTCGCCGTTTGGACTGCGGCTGGCGGATGGTCCACCACCTTCCCGGCCGGAGAGATGGTAGCCAGGCGAGCGGAAAGCCGACAGCAACGTTCATCATCTGGTGAGCACAGGAGGGAGCGTGGTTCTCCCCAGGGCCAGGGTTTCCATCCTTGCAGTGGTTTGCAGATCCTGCGTGCAACGTGCCACAGAGGGAAATCTATCATCATTACTGCGCTCATTCCCTCGATGCCTACAATACAATTATCCCTATGCAGATTGCAAGGTGCAACATCTTTTTTTTTTGCTGAGAGGCTGAAATTAAGTTTAAACACCAGCTTTTGATTTATTTGCTTATTCAGCACCATCAGTTGCCTTTCAGCAATACAAACAGCTCTCTCCCCAGGAAATGTTTGTCCTATCTGGGAATACTGTACCAAGGATGGTAATGTGTAATCAGGACAAAGCACTTAGAGAAGGCAGGCTGATATACTAGATGGTGAGAGAAGAGGTATAACACATCTCCACTTGTACTTTTTCAATTCCCATTTTTCATTTCCTGGAAACATCCTAGGTAGCAAGGGAAATTCCTACCATACAAAATTAAACAGCAAAATAATCCATGTCTTTCCCTGAAGGGTCACAGGAAACTAAGTACATACCAACAAGCATTAATCTCTTCTGCTACAAACAAAACTCTTCCATTATTTTTTTTTACTGAGAAGTAATTTTCAAGCCTGCACAGGGCAATGCCAGCAAATTCTTCTGCCATAGGTTTGTCTTTGCGCTCAGATGAAGGATACTGCAGGTCAGCGCTGTCGCCAGCACAAGGTGCCATCCCCATCCTTGCAAAGCCGGATGTCTTCAACACCCTCTGCCACTCCGAGAGCAACCAATGGGAGCTACAGCTGGGAAAGGGAAAGGAGAAATCTCTACTATTTCACATACAATTCTGCTATTCAGCCTGTCAGCACGAATTAAGTGAAGGATTAAAAGGGAAAGCAAACTTTGTGAGAAACGCTGGAGCTCCCCTACAGACGTGGAGTGTTGAACCTGCCCTGAACTCTTCTTTCCACTTGTCGAGGCCAAGCCATTTGCTGGGTCACAAGCACAAAGAAGTGGAAATTCCCGTACAGCATCCAAGAATTACTGAAGCACAGTCCCAGTGCAAACAGACACATTGAGAGGAAAACACCACAACTGAAATCTCAAGACTTAACAGCACCATTTCAGTTCAGCTAGGCTAAAGACATCCCCCAAATCCTTAGAAAGGCAGCTCATTGCAAAACTCAACTGGCTTTGATTGGCAGCCCCTCAAAACTGTTTTGTGGAGGAGACCCCTCCTTGGTGCCTAGCAGGCAGGTTGGATGGGATCAACCACCCACTCAGCCAGGAACCACACCCAAGGGCTACCGAGGAGGCTTCCCAGTGTCTCCAAGCACTGGGACACCGTGCCAGACCAGCAAAGTCCTCTGGAGTTGAAGACACTGAAAATCACCACTGAGTCCTCACTACGATCCAATCTCAATTTTCCTTAAGCAGAGCAAGAGATAAGAGTGGTAAAAAGCAATCATGGCAATTTTAACAAATATCTTAAGAAAATCTAAATTTTTTCACACTTATGGGGAATTAAATGTCTATATGAAATGAGAATGTCATTTCTTCATTAATATTCCACTAACAATTTAATTGTGGGAGCATGTGGGTTTTCCTAAAGCAATAGTGATGAGTATTATTATTACACATACTTCAGAACTGTTTAAGGACTGCTAAGTGCTCTATGTTACTTCAAAAACTAAGACATTCCTCCTTATTCCTAAATAGTTTGAAGCAAAGATTGGCCACAGAATTGTTATTTAACCAGAATCCATTCCTGTCCGAGTCTTGACACGTACCCCCAGCTGAACCATTTATCTGGTAAGTACTCAGACATCAAACCCTTCGAAGGGACTCAGACACCACATAAAAACCTGGTTCCTCTCTATAAACCAAGCATCCAAGGAGCCAAGAGAGCAGCTGTAGAGCAATGCACAGCTGTGCCATGTGCAGCAGATTCATCTTTTATATTTCCCTCTCCCAGCCATCTGTTTCCAAATCCTCTTTTTCTCCTGGTGCCTCCGTTCTGCAACAGAACAAGAGAAAAGGGGCTCGTAACCAACATGAAGCAAGTTCAGGAGAGGAACTGGATGTGCCAACAGGTGTATGGATGGGAAGCCACTGGTCCCACACCATCTTTTGGCTTTCCCCACCCTTCTCCACTTACTTCAGCTCAGCAGAGTGTGCAAAGCACTGGGGTGAGGTAACAGGCTGCCTGCAAAAAAGGGGGAAATCTGAAGTAGGAGAGGTGGGAGGTGAAAGCACAAGTGGAGAGGATGAGATCAGACGTGACACTGCAAGAGCCCACAGTGCAAAAACCAGGCACTGCTGGAAAAGCCCCTCCTTCTCACAGAGGATTCTGCTACTTCCAAATACGGTTCTGTCTTAATGTGACATCAACCCCCACAAATTTGAAAAGCTGCTTCTCCAGAAGCGGTGGCCAGGCTCCAGGACCATCCGTCTGGTGGAACCACAGAGCCAAGAACTTCGGCTGCGCTCTCCGGCCTGGCAGGCTGTCCCCAAGCTGCAGCTGGGTGCAGGCTGTCACCAGCACCACCCAGGAGACGCTGGCTGCAGGGGACCCCCTCACCACTTTGCTCGACTTGCTTTTAGGGAATTCCCTCCTTTCACCCTTTCCAGGCAAACCTCTGACTCTGGTGCTGCTGGGAATCTCTCCTGGTCCCCCACACCAGAACTGTACGGCGCTGTCTGATGCGGCTTCTTGGGAGGCTGGAAACGCTTGGCAGGGCTAAAAAGAAGTACTTTACTTGGAGAAGATTTAAAAGCCTGAAATCAGAGCTGCCTCACTGACCAGCAGCTCCTTACCTAGCTCATCTTGCTGCCTTCTGCTATGCTGGCAAGGACAGATGACTCCAACTTCTCAGCTGTAACTTCCCACTGAGTTAACACACTTGGCAAAGACCAAAAAAAGCTGAAGGGCATCCAGAAAAAACTTGGGTCATATAGAGAGGAGAGTTCTACTATGTTACTCTTACCATGGCTGTTTTCAAACAGCATTTTAAAATTTTCATGGAAAAATATTTCCATCAAAACAAAGTTTGGAAATCACTTCAGGCAGCACAGCTGTAATAATGCAGGACAAAAAGCAAACCAGCTACTACTAGGTCAAGCAAAGCAACTACCAAACTACAACAAAAGAGGGATTTGTGATGAGTCTTAAAGAAATACTTTACCAACAGAAAGGAAAAAGGAGGTGTTGTGGAAAGACCTTTTAAAAGGGAACACTTGTGTGCAATTTTGCAGATAGCATCTTACTCACAGGCAGTGGGGTAGATTGATCTCTAAAGACCCTTAAAAGGTTTTGCAGTGGAAAAAAATAGTTGCAAGGCATACAGTTAGATCATTAACTGCAGCCCAGGCTGCCAGCTGCTCGCTCAAATACTCCAGATGGCTCCTCCTCTAAAATATCATCATTTGATCTCAGTAATCAAATTATCTCCCACTCTTACAATCCTAAGTGAGGCAAGGCTTGTACAAAGAGATGATGTATTTTATTTAACTGAGATGGCTTGCGAAAACAAAACAAATCAGCTTTCCAGGCACTCAGCCTCTGCTAATTGTATCATAGCTAACGACCTCCAGCCCTTTAACACCTTTTTTCTGCCATTGCCACCACACACAGCTCAAATCACCAGTTAGACTCTATGAAGCTGCCTGGCATCCACATTTTATACAGCGTTTGCACACTAAACGCTTCAATATCCAGTAAGTACCTAAGTCCACGGCTTCCCACCAGTGGAAAGCAGGACCTGTCACTGGAGAGCAGTGTTGGGAGACTCCTGAAGCACTTAGGCAGGATTACTTATACAAACATGCAATCTGTTTGTCTCGCCAGGGTCACCCAAAACACCACCTGCGCATTTTTGAGGCCTTGAACACAGCCTTTAGGACATACAGTGCCAGAGACAAGACATTTTCTTCACTTTTCACTCAAGCAGGGCCAACATGCCTTGTTCTCCTGAAGGCCAGGCTCATCTGTGGATGTTTGCTTCCATCACTGGAACAGAAAGTGGTCACAGCTGGCAAGATCCCCCCCTCAGTTTCCATGGCTGCCGAGTGCTGCCTGGCTGACAGTGATGATAGGCAGGATGCTTCTGGGGTCAGGGGAAATTGCTTTTTTTTTTTAAACAACCAACCAATCAACTCAAAACCTAACAAATAAACAAGCAAAAGCAAAGCAAAACACCACTAAGGTAATTTCTTACATGGCTTTCTGCAAAGGCTTCAAGGAGGAAAATAAAAACCTCAACCAGTGCACTGTCAGTCTCCAACTTTTCTTCCAAAGAATCAACACCACTAGAAATTTCCCAATATTTTCAGAAAACATGGAGCTTTGACAGTTTAAAAGGGTCAGCTGAAATATTCAAAAGTCACATCTTCCAAAACTACACACTCTTACTAGCATGAACAGAGTATTTTAAATCCTGGCATTATTTAAATCAGCATACTTATGTAAAATATAATAATAATTTTGTTTCTTATACCTAGTTGCAAGAGATGATGAAAGTCAGTTATAGCTAATCAGAGGAAACAATTCATTGTTGCAGTGGGTGGCTTGCATCTGAAGTCTAAATCCCAGTCTGACCATTGCCTAGTGGGATTACTCCCCACTGGAGTTTAGCTCTAAACTTTATGGCCCACTCAACTTTAATTTTCATAACAGAGCTGTACTTTTATTTCACAAACTATAAGTACACAAAGAACAAAATAGCTTGCTAGAGGCCATGAATGAGGAAAAAAAGAATCGGAGCTGTGACTCGAAAACTACAGAGAAAGGCAACAAGAATTATCACAGTATGGAAGAGGTTTTGTCTGAAGAGAAGCTAAAAAAACCTCTACAACTTTGAGAAAAAATACTGCCATTTATGAAAAAAAAAAACCCAACCCAACCCTCAAGAGTAGTAAAAAGCAGATGAACAGGAAAAAGACCGTTCAGAAGTTTCTCAGAATATAAGAACTAAGTCACCAAATGAAATAAGGCAGTGTGGGTTTGAAGCAAGCAAAAGGAAGTACTTTTTCACCCAGCACATAATTATATTGTAGAATTATTAGACACAGGATGTTGCAGAGGCTAGAAATACAAATAGATTTAGAATTAAAAAAAAAAAAAAAAGAAGAAAAAGAAAGCACTTTCTTCAGTGAATTTGCCTGATCTATCAAGGGCTACTAAATGCAGGGATGCAGATGCTGCAGATGCCCTTCAGACTCTGGTTGGTGGGGTCTGGAGCAGCATGCTGGAGAACTGCATGTCCCCCGTTACGTTCCACGCACACCTGCCACTCAGCCCTGTCAGACGGGGCAAGTGTCCCAGCACGTGGTCCAACATCACGCTCACAGCGAGGCTGGCCAACTCCTTAGCTTGCGTTCAGGTTGCTCAATCACGTATCAGGGATGGGCTCAACTCAGGGACAGACCTTTAGGCAGTTTGACCAGACCCTCTACTGATTTTAATCAGCAGAGATCTGAAGTAAGGACAGAGGTACTCGGATTATTGCAGGAGGGACTGCTGCGCACTACGAGAACACATTCCAGTTTTTAAAGCAATCAGCCACAGCAAGCACACCAGCATCCTCCTCGTCAGCATCGTATCCAAACTGCCTTTCTACTCTGATTTCAAAGGATATTAGCATTTTTTTTGTTTGTGGGACATGATGTAAGCACGATCTTCTTGAAACAGCGTCTACTGTAACGAGCTTTACAGACTTAAAAGACACTGCTTGAGAGCTATGTCACATCAGCTCAGCAATATTGTCTTGTATTCAATGAGAAATTTAAATGCCAGTGTCTGTCTTATAGGCACCAGAATTCTATACCTATTTTAATTTTCTTGTTGAAATGCATTTTGCACTAAAACCCAAGATTTATTTCCCTTTCAGAGAGAAAGGTTGTTTTTTTTTCTTTACTATATGCCCTACTGTAATATAACAAAATGAAAGGAAAATATTTTACCAACATTTGCTTTATAAAAGGTGTCCAATCTACACAACCGAGTAAAGCAGTTACTGTCATACAACTTTTGAAGTTTCCTGTAGTTGCTCTACACAAAAAACTATATTTTACTTGGCCAGGGGGGAGGTCTCTTGAAGAGTGATGAATACTTGATGAGAAAGCAGTTCTTGATAATTTGGGGCACTGCAAAAGTACGACTGACATCCAACTTAATGTTAGACCAGAAATACTAGAAAACTTTCAAAAGACTCAGTGGCAGCTTATTTACAAATATACTATTTATAATGAATGCATTGATACAGAATGACTTTTATAAAAAAGCAAGGCAATCTTTTATATAGACATAACAATCAACATTACAATAATTCGGATTAAAAGTACATTTTTGTAGATTGTTTACACTCTTGTTTAGCTTTTAACCACAAAATAAGTGTGGTCTGGTATTTTTCCACAGCAAAAGTCCTGTGCAGTTCTGGTTAAGACCTAAACATCAGAATAATAAACATAATTTTCTGATCTTTGCTAACATGAAAACAAAAAGCATTTGTAGATACTATCGTTTGTTTGTAATTGTCCTTACTGTGCCTTGAAGATTGTGTTGTGCAAATTACTGCCAACTGCACATTTCTAATTAGGAGCTATTCTGGCATGCTGATTCAATACAACCAAGGTGTGATTCTAACTACATGAAAACTGTTAGTTGTATCCAGATATGAAGACTTCCCTGATACGGGTTTGTACTGAATCAGAAATGTGATTTAATTTGGGGTTTAAAAAAAAAAAAATAAAAAAAAAAAAATAAAAAAAAACCAAAACAAAACCAAAAGCCACCTCTCCAAGTTTTCTAATTGTTAAATATTTAGAGGTATTTTTCAAACTCCCGGGATTAAAGATGATACTGGAATTCCAGGTGACATCATGGTTTTAAGCGGTACCCAGCTAGACAGTTTGAGTACTAATTTACTAAATCATGTACGTGAGCACACACGACCTTCAAGAGTCTGAACATGCACTTTCTCACACATTAGCAAAAGATGGACAAAACTGCAGAGAAAACCTTAAATCCAAGAGAGGCACCGAAGCAAATTTCTACAACTCAAATCTCTTTCTAAAAACAGTACAAGAATTTAGAAGTTTCCAATAGCATCTGGCAAATGGAAAAGTGCCCATTACACAACTCTGTTACCTGCAGCATTTCCACTGCATTTACACTAGACAACTTCAGTGAGGAACCTAAATATGGGACAGACAGAGAAAGAACTTCAATGAGTTCATACTAAAAGAAAACATTTTTGCAAAGAATTAGTACATTTGTGACCAACATGAGTCACAATTGCAGCTGTTCATTCTTTTCATTATTTAACACATCCCTAATCTGCTTTACACCTAACCAGACTCCCACAATAATATATAGCCTATAGTACAGTAATTTAGCTTGTTAAATAAAGGCATGATTCATGTCTTTATGGGGCATGTGTATATGTACATGTTTTTATGTACATAGGCACAGACACATAGAAAATGGATATTTTGTCTATGAGCAAGCAATCAAGGTCATGACTTTCACACAAAGTAAAGATCGTCACACTTGAATAACCCTTCTAAATTATTTCCCCCAGTAGGGCCAGTGGGATAAAGATTTAATACAAGTATCTGAGAATCACCTGTTTCTCCATCTTGTTTTCAAAGATGCCGTAAAGAATTAATTTCTCCACCTTGTCTATGCTGTCGTACACATATGTATGTGTGTATACATATATGTATGTATGTATACATACACTTGTCAGGATGAAGTTCTTTCCATTCATACTTTAATCAATTAGACCAAACAAAATTCTTAAACACGTATAAGCCAGCACATGTGTCCAATTGAATGTCATCAGGCATTAAATACAATTTAGAAACTGCACCAGTTAACAATCCAGCATCCTAGGAAATGCAGAAGTCTTATGTCAGGATGTAAGGCTATTTTGAATTGTCAAAACGCTGGATTTATATGGATCTGTGCATAGATTTGGATATAAATCCATGTATTTACTTATATGGATTTATATGCATCTATTCCAATCCATGCCACACATTTAATACTTTTGGATAACTTTAAAGAACTTTTCAAATTCTTCTAGTTGACTTCTCCTGTAGGAGAATTTCTCTCACACAGCTTTTATTCAAATCTCTCTGAGACACTGAAAAATAAGTGTGCACCTCAGAATGTATAAAATTAAACTCCTCAAACAGGGCTCAGGAGTATCTGGCATTGCAACAACCATACTAGTACAAAGATAAGTTTGAAAAAATATCCCGTTTTTAATATAGTACTGAATTAAAACATAGCTTTATTCCTCTAAGTGTAATGAAAAGAATAATTTGTTTTTAAGCAAGTGTAACGAGCACTATTTTGGTAGCCAACTTCTCCACAAGAATTTATGTGAGAAAGGATCAGCTCCAATCGTACAGTCATTAACCATGTACCTTAACAAGGTGAATAATCAACATATTTACAAACTAAACAAATTCAATCCCATCAACTCTTATAAAAACGGGATTGAGGAGCAGACAGGGAATGAAACCAAGATGCTTGAAAACACAAGGGGTCGCCACTTTTTGTTTTAAGGAATCATATTAAAACAAACCAGTTTCCCCTAGTGACCTGAGGGCACAAATATGGATTTATATTCAGAAGTTAGAGTATAGTCTTGATATTAAGCATTTCAGCATCTTCATATTTGAACAGCTTAATGCTGAGAAAGATTAACTTCAGGCAGAAGGAACTAGTCTTTCATAAACTAAAGTCTAAACTGAAAAGCTACAGTAGATATAAAAAAAAAATGGGGGGGGGGGCGCAACAGAGAGAGAGTGTGTGAGAAAGAACAGAACATTACTTCGTAAAATCCAGTGACATCTACAATAGTTTTACAGCATGTTTAAGCCCTCTAAGGTTTTATATCTCCACCTGCCTTCCATTTAAACTTACTCCTTGTTAATGAAAAGATGTACTACAAAACAGAATGCAAACAGATCAAGGCAATACATCTAAGTAAGCATGGCCAAAAGTCAGAAATAATACTCCACATGTGAAACAGATTTCCCACAGCATCGGTTGATTTGATTTTGTTCAGTCCCTTCAAGTCACACTACCCCCACAGCAATTCCAATGACTATGAACTGGACAGTTCTTGAGTAACCGTGGAATGCAACCACCTTGAGTTCCTACCCTCCCGAAAAAGGACAACTGGCCCTACAAGTGCAGCAATACTGTAAGTCTCCCTGAAGCATCTTCTGCCTTTTAAACAACCAAGAAAGTAACAATAAAACTGAATGTCCACTACTTACAGTGTTTCTCTTGAGCTACCAACATCTATGCACAAATGAAAAAGGTGCCTCTTTTTTAATAGATCGGTTTAATACTGAAACAGATAGGATGAAGTTAAAAAAGAATAATCAAGATACTGAACTGAATATTTTGAAGCAAGTGCCCCAGCTGTGGGGAAAAGTGCATTTAGTTCAGCAGCAAAACAGCACAGTGTGAAGATATTGTGCTTGGACACAGAAGTTCCATAATGGAAGGAGGTACAAGGCAAGTCAAGATATAAAACCATAGTACATTGTTAACCAACCTTAAAACTTACATATATTGCAGTGTTTAAAAGTAAGACACATTCATTTATTGTACAAGGACTATAAGGAATCCTTAAAATTGCCTTTTGTAGTTTATGACTCAACATTGTAATAAAAATGTACATATATATTATTTCCTTGCCACTTAACTGTACTGTTAGACCTCATGGACTTGTTACTTCACAAAATGAAAACCGTTCTTCGCTGAGTATACTCCACGTTGTTACCAATCTGAAAAGGTTTACTTGTGCTAGAAAAAACCAACTGCAAAGGCTCAGTTCAGATATGTTATGCCTGCAACTGATAACTCAGGGAAGCAAGACTTAAAGGAATTCAAGCTTTTTTTTCTTTTCTTTTTGTTTTAACTGCATCCTTTTCACCTGCCAGTTGTTCTGATGAGTACATGTTTTTAGTATACAAACCGGTTGATAAAAATTCATCAGCAGAGGCATATAAATTCTAGATATGATTGATTAAAACAGAGCAAATCAGAATAAAACAAAATCCAGTGATTTACTCTGACTGTAAACAATATAAAAACACCATTTGCTTCAAATCTCAAAATAAGTTAAAAGAAAATCCCAACCTCAGGACACATGACCCTTTCAGGTTTTGACACAAAAAAGGGGGAGAAAACAGAAAAGTTCATTATATAAAGGTTATACATGTCTCTTAACTGAAAGTAAATCTAAGCAAAATTATTTTTGTCCCTTAAATTTAAAGTTTGAGTTCATTGGCAATTGCTTTAAATGAACTGGCATTTCCAGATTATTCAGACAACTTCCATCAAATTCAGCAAAGAAAACTTAGACAAGCATTTTTACAGAATAAAAAAAATCTAAATGGCTATGATTCCTCTATTAGCAGAAACACATAATGCAGTCTTAAATTTGCCTTTTTATATTATTTATATATTTTATATATATATAATATAATATAAATCACATATTATATTATATATACATATACAGACAATTACAACATTAATGCAGTTTGTATTTGTACAGTGTATTGGACAATCCGATTAGCATCAGACCATGGCACGATATGGTCCCTGCATTTTTAAGAACTGAATGATGAAGGAGGGTCCTCCTGCAACAATCTGAGGTGGAAGGTGGCTGAGCGGGCAGTTCTCAATACTCATTATTGACAGTTTGCTGCAAAGAGCCAGCTCAAAGGGAAGGCTGTGTAGATTGGGGTTGTCATTCAAATACAGTTCTTCCAGATTCTCCAGTGTACCTGGTTAAAATAAAATAATACAAAGTAGTATTTTTTTTTTATTCATGCAGTTTATAACTTTTAGACAGAAGCTATAAGTCCACTTGAAGATTCTTCACTATGTAGAACTTAGAGTCAGTGACTCACTTGGACTCCTATTTTCAGGCACCAGAACCTAAGCAAGAACCATTCTGCTTTAGTTTCCCTGCAAAAATAGCCATTACTACATCTCCTTTAGATAACAACTGAATTGAGAATACACAGAATAAGTGAACTGAGAGGGACTTCACCATAACTGTTCGGCCAAGTGCTTTGCAATTGCAGGTAACACTGAATAGCTATCCAGTTATAAGAGCCTAGAAAATATTTATATTATACAGTATGTATTACCTCTATAAAAATACCTATGCCATACCTTTTATTTAATTAGAACCCATACATTAAAAACCCAAAGCTGTAACTGTAAACATGCCACAGGAAGAAAGCAGGAGAGATCTCTGCACAGTAGTATACTTACTAAATCGAAAAAACCCCATGTGAAAAATTCCTCCTGAATTCAAATTTTACAACCTGACTTTACTACAGATACTGCAATATAGATTAACCAGAAGATGGAAAATGGACTAATCTCTTCTTTCTTAAGACTTCCATTCTTCCACAGCAATCAAATATCAAAATTAATGCATATCTTTGAAATACACTCCAAATGTACAAGTCCTCCTCAAAACATTGCCCATTTTCCAACCTTACACATAAACATAAACATCTCCTGTAACCTAAAATACTATTTCATCTTTCACAAGAGAAAGCAGGAGACAGGACTCACAGCACAGAAAACCAACAAAAAGGAAAGACTAAGAAATAATGGGAAATAGCTGATAACTTTAGATGAAGCAGTCACATCTGAAATAGTTAACTCTTCTCTAATCTGTTAGGACAACCAGCTTTAATAACCAAATTGTACTCTTACAGTAGTATTTCAAGTTTACTTACGTATTTTAATTCCACAGCCCACTTCCACAGCATCCAAACTCTCTCCGCTAACTTATGAACTGAATCACAAAGGTCCAGATTTAGATTGTTTTAGGCCCTACTCACACTGAGGCACATACAAGATGAGCAGAAGCTATAACAGCTCTTCACTAAAGATGCTGGGAAAGACAGACTGAGTCCCAGCTTTTTCCATCTGCACATGACTGTTTCTAACCACATTTTGCTTTGTGTAGCTCCTCTAGTCATTTTTTCCTCCATAATGAGCTCTATCTTTAAGATTTCAGCTTAAGTGCTCAGAATCATGCTCTGGAGGTACTTGTGACCGACTATAAATAAATGGGTGCTCTCAGTTTCAGATGCTCTGAATCATATTTACTCTGGATGTCTCAAGTAGACAAAAAGAATCCTATTCCTCCCTTTCTTTCTGTAGATTTCCTCCTCTTCACTTTCCGTTCTTATCTCATAAAACAGTGGTTTACAAACAGAAGTGTGTGCAGAGGGACTACCAGCAGAAGCATTTGCTTCAGCTGTCTACACCTTACACAAGGTTTTGTCTACACCATGGAATTACTGTAGGAGCAGCGCACTTCTTTTCTGAGACAGACGCCTCTCCAAGAATAGGTTTATGAAGCTGAGTGACTGATAATACACGACTCGGGGGAGAATTTGGAGAGAAAAGGAATCTCACTATTTCAGGTTAGTGTGCGTCTGGCAGCTTTCTGCAGAAAAACTGAAAAAGCTAGACTGTTTGTTTCACTACAGTTCATCAAGATAAAAATCATACCCTATAGTGCTGTTCCTGTGGCAGATGCTTCACATCAGGTTCTGTATATCTAGAAGTTAACATGAATTTTGTGGCCTCTACTTACAAGCATAGCAGATGCCTATCTTCTGTGGCAGTAACTGCTTTGGCTCAGGCATATTGTGTAAAAACAGAAAAAGGGATCTTACCAATTTCCTCAGGAAGGTGTGTGAGAAGATTCTCCCCAAGTCCAAGGTGCGTCAGATTAGTAAGATGACCAATACCTCTGGGAAGGGTGGTCAACTGATTATTAGTCAGAACCAATTTCTAAGGGAAAAACACATTTTTAAAAATTAACAGAATTACCTCTGCTTTGAATGACAGTAAGTAACAAGATACAAAGCTGATAAGTTGATGGGTTCTACTCTACAGCATTTGAACAAAAAAAAACTTCTACCCTTCAACAACATTTCAGACCTCTACTAAGCACCACTAAACAAACATTAAAATAAAATAGTGCATAGTGAAATAGGTGCCTAAATATAAAAGCTTTCAAGAACATGACTGAAATCAGAGGCTATTCCTGTGGCAGTATTGTACTCATGGTACCACAGGTAAAGTCTTCAAAATTTGTTTGTTCCATATTAACTGATAAACCTAGGGAAGAATTAGCGGGGACAGACTGCGGATGAAGTTGCAAAAGATTCTTTACTTTTGGTTCTGTGTCCAGTCCCAAATAGTTTCCCTCATCAAATTAGTCGCAATTAAATCAGCATGGTGTAAATAAAGGATGCAAGATGTTTATCTCAGCCCATTATTGTTTCACCTGCAAATCCTTGAGGTAAGCTATTTCATTTGGCAAGGATTCCAGTTTGTTTTCCTCTAGATCTAGCTCTCGGAGTTTCCGTAGATTTCCAATTCCATGGGGGAGTTTCTTTAGTAGATTGTTTGACAAGATAAGAACCTCAAAAAATAAAAGACCAAACACAGAGAATTTCAGCAACACAATTAGTAAACAATGATTAAGATGGGATCTTTTTATATTTTCAAGTAATGAAGTCCAAGATTAGCGTACATTCAAATTCTGGGAGCAAATTGAAAATAATTTGTTTAAAAAATCAAATCAATGATTAACATGATTTTTAAAAGTCTTTAATGATACAGATACACAGATTTATGAGAGAATTCTTAAATATTATTTTACATAATAAGTGCAGAACAAAACCAACACTATTTCTTCAAAAGAGTAAAGAAAATCCATTTCTTCCAGGACTTCCCTATCATTTTATTATCATTCCTTATAGCTATCTATAACCACGTTTTACATTACTTGCTGTGCTTGCCAAGTCCTCCTTAAAAAGCTTAATACTTCATCTTCTCCCTATGTCTCTTTGGTCAGGAACAGCAGCAAGTAGGCATAGAGATGAGAGCCCCTTATCAGAACACTGCATAGCTATCCACTGGCTTTTCAAAATGGTCTCCTGTGACACACCCACCCCTACTAAGTGTTACCCTCTTGTTTTTATCCACCTTCCTAAGTTGAATCATAAACATCCTAGGTTCAAGAAAAGTATCCTTATTTGCAATGTAATTTAATGGAGTTATTCATTATACTACAAGCAAATTAACAGGGGTTACACTAGTATACCATTTTTCCTCCAGAGAATTCCAGCAGTCCTTAAAAGTAATCAAGCCTCAAAACAACACAGTGAGTAGTAAGGTAATTAACTACCTATTAAACAATTCTATTGTCTAGTTATTGAACAAGGCACACTGAAACACAAGGATGTGAAAGAGCACCCAGTGTGGACCCTCGTGCTAGCCACGCACAGCTAAACCAGCCAAGGTTGCAAATGCTTGCCTTCTACCAATCCCAGCTCTGACTAGCTTCATGTAACATGGAAACACCAAAGGCAGGAACAGAATAGAAAACAAGGCTAAAAATCAAAGTGAAAATCAAAATGAATAAAAGCCAACATCTTAGCATTAGCACAAGCAGTATTTCAGTGGCCTTCCTTTATGCGCTACGATATACACAGAATGATAAGAATAGTAACACTTAAATCACGTATCAAAAAACAAAGGCAGGAACAGAAAATATCACCTACGTGTAACGGCAGCCGACTTAGCACTGCTGTGGGAACCTTCACTTTTGCGTAAACACTGCCCAAATAGTTCTTTGTATTTGATTCTTTAGTTACAGAGAAAAATAGCGCTAACAGCTCTCTGGACCACGCAGCTCTTCAGCTTCAGCAGCCAGCAGGCCACCAGCAAATTCAGTTGTTAGCAGCTACTAACTCCCCAGTCACATTAATCCCAGCCTTAACTTAAAGGGAACTGGGCCACTAAATAGCTGTTACTCTGCTATATAATTTTTGCCCCAAACTAGAGGAATTATTAGTTATTTAGAGCAGCAGTCACACTGGAAATTTGCAATTTCAAATATGCCATTTGCTATTGTACTTTAACAGATTTTTCCCAGCAACTCAGAGAGGGTAAAGTCCCCTCAACTGCCCGAACAAGCACCTCTACCTTTATGTCCCTCCAAGGCAATTCAGTTTGTCTCTGCAGATGGTACCTTGGGAAACAGGACTAGGGGACACAACAGGTTTAGTTCACAGTTTCAATCTATGAGCTCCTCCCCCTCAAAGGCTGAGAATTCCCACCCCGCTGCCTACAAGGTTCACAGTGCTACGTTCAAGGCACCTTTGGCTGCAGACCATTTCATTACACTTTTCTGATCCCCGCTGTTTCCATGCTGGTCTCTCCAGGAATCCAGCTGAGCTCAGTGCTCAACTTTCTGTTGAGAAAAAAATTCTTTCTACGTAGTTGAAAATACATATGTACTTCGCCCTTAGTGCACAGATACTCATCTAGGGCCTAAGGAATAACATTCAAAAAGCTGTTGACAATAATCCTAAACAGATGCAACATATCTATTTAAATAGCATACATGCACATATTTATTTGGCTTTATTTGACCCAAAAGTAGTAGCATTTAAACCCAAAGTAGAGAATGCCTATTTGCAGAGATTCACTTTGCTGTTCACTTAATCTCTTCTCACCTCAAGAGAAACAAGCCCAGATACATCCTCAGGGATTTTTGTGAGCTGATTAGTCGCTAAGTTCAGTTCTACCATACTAGTCCAAGTCCCGAAGTCCAAGGGAAGAGAGGTCAGCTGATTGTCCTGTGATTTAACATATCAAACATTAAGAGTGTATGCTTGCAAGAAGTCAGCATGGCATCAGAGAGGTTAAACTGCTTACAAAATACTTCATAACAAAATAGCAGATAGTTAAATCAGAAGAATAAAATGTTGGTAATTGGCCAAATATTTTTAAAATTCCTCAAAACCCAATAAACAGTTCCAACTTAGAGTAACAGAACGGAGAACAAAAGAAAAAAGAATAAGGAAAAAAAAAACTCAAACAACACACCACAGAGGAAATATAACTTAATGGCTTAGAGTAAAAACATCTAAAATTAATCTGAACATCTTGCTGCTCAAAATGTAGCTATAAAATTTGATATATATCAGACACACACACACCAGGGTGTGTATGTGTCTAAAAAACCAGGTCATACAAAGTGCTGGTAAACATGCAAAGTTACAAATGAGTATGTGATTAAAAAAATGGTCTTAATGCAAATTGAGAATCCATTTGTGCCAAAAGATATTCTAATAGAGCAGCTGAGCTTAGATACTGCTCAAACATTATTTTCTAAAATAATTTAAGAACTATGAATTTATTTGTTTCAAGAAAAACACAATCTCTTTTCCCTAGTTCTCTTCACTCTAAGTGTACGTAATACAGACTTAAAGGTTCTTCTGTGCTCTATAACTACTGCCAAATATCTCCAAATACAGGTTTTGAAAGAATATATTCAAATAAGATATTTTATGGAATTTTGGTTTTAATCTAAACTGTAACAGTAGGGGGGATGGGAATAAGCCACTCTACATGTTTACGTCTCCTTTGAATATTCGAAAACTTTGCAAACAACTTTCTTGTTTTCATTGTTCAAACGAGCAAATGTGACAAAAGCTTAACTAACAAAAATAAAGACAAATAACAACATCTTGATAGTATATTTCTAAACTAATACAGAATTATCTCTGTATGTGACAGTGGCAGCATCCACTTCAGCGTCATAAATTCATTCCTTGTATCATTAAGTTTGCCAAAATTCATGGAGCAGCAAACAGTGCTCCTCATTGATTTTGCATACAGTAGCATGTTTCTGTGCCTCACCTTCATGTTCAGCTTACTTAATACTTTAGCTCTAGAGAAAATTCCAAAGGGGATTTTATTGATGCGGTTGTGCTCCATATTGAGAGAGTAGATTGTGGAGAACTGGGATGGGCCACCCACAGGATAGGACTGGAAGCAGTTCCTGGCCAGTGTTAAACTAGTCAGTTTGACAAGGCTGGATAAAAGACCCTGTAGAGAGAAGAAAACCACCCAGGAACTTAGGACAGATTTATTTGAATACATGTCTTTTTCCTCATGGGTCTAATTAGAAACGTTTTCCCGCCCAAGTCCATGCCCTAAACAAGCGTTGCAACACATAAACCAGTGTTAAGTTTGATAAAACTTCCAGCAGCAACAATCTCTGCTCACAGGCATCAGCCTTTACCTTATTTCCCCTTTTCTCCTTACGTACTGCCAGATACAAAAAAGCAAACATATCACATTTTAAAGCGCAAGTTTAGGAGGTTTTGTAACTCTCTTTCCTCCCAAAAGGGATTTGTTTAATAACACACTGCTGTGCCTTGGGCAGCTCTCTCCATTTTGGTGCCTGCTCACAGTTGCGCGGGGCCCAAAGAAGTAGAAACTGTGGGCTCTGTTTTTCAAACTGGTGTTTGGTACTTCCAGTACGTAACTGTGAATATAGTAACAATCCATAAGGTGAACACATCTGGTAGACGTTTCCTTTTAGGCTGTAACAGTTTCAGATAATCAGGCAGGACAGAGAAAAAGAATGGGAAAGCAAGGTTTTACAAGTCTCTTTTTTTTTTTTCTTTTCCCCCTGTTTTCAAAATATTCCTGAATAGTTATTACTCCACTTCCATAAATAGCTATTAATCCCTCTCCTTAAGAAACAAAAACCAAGAAGTCTGGAGTTAAAGTGGGTAGCAATGGCTGCCCATTGAATCCAGTCTCATTTCACTGTGCAGTCTAATTAGATTCCACAATCTCAGCAGTGCGGATCTCAGTTTATCTGTTAGTTACGTGCCAAGCACGTTGCTGGAACCGTGGGGATGAATAATGAGATCTAAATTACTGCTGAAGTGTCACCTTTGCTTATTACTGTGCCAACCTGAATTCAGCTCTATTTGCTTAAGTATTACAGAAATTGGAGATTTATGTGTGGCATTACATACCATAAATAATGCAACATCTGCAATCAGGAATGAGCGGTAACAAGATAATTATTCCAACCGTATTCCTAATGTTAGTATTTCTGGATTGCAATTTCAGTGCTGTATTCACTGTAAAAGCTGTAAGAACATGGCTTTGCTGTTTCACCAGGACAGCTCTGGCTACTCTTCTAAATAGTTTATTAACATTGTAAATAAAACAGGATTAAACGGGGATTTGTCTACATGTCATGGCTAAAACTTTAAGCACCGAAATACAATTCTGGGGGCATCTCGGCAAATATCAGTGAAGCAATATTGCCCCTAAAGATAAACTAATGGATCTTCAATCACTATTAATCAAATGTAATCATTAACTGGTATAATCTTTGATTAGGAAATACTGCTTCTAGCTATATTTAACAGATATTCTTTCTCCTAGGGTTAGGCAGTCCCCGAGCTCTGTTACAAACACACTTTATTGCTTCAAATGGATCTTGGCATTTCAGAAAGTCATTTTTGAAGTCTGCTTCCATACAAAAAAATATCAAAAATATGTTAGCTAATACACTCTAATAGCCTAGAGTAATTAAACACATTTGAAGGGAAGCAAGAGGGCTTTGGCAGTACAAAGAGAACAATGCTCTTATATCTGAGAGCTGTAGCAGTGCTGCTTTCTCCCAGCCCATCCTTTTAAGATAAAATATTTATTAGGCATTGTGTCAGCAGCTTCAGCTATGTTTTGAAATTCAGAAGTTTCTTCTACAAATACAGTTCTTTCTATTATAGCACAGAATGTTTTACTTTGAACAGATTACAGTATAAACTATACACTTCTGCAAGGTAGCAGCTTAAGCGTTAACATATTGTTGGCAAATATGTGTGAAGAAGGCAACGCAGTTGCAAAGAATTTTGTATATAATGACTGAACATATTTTAAAGCAAATAATCATCCCTCACAGTAGCTTTTTGTAATTGTAGTTGCTTTTATAATATGTCTGGGTGGAGGTAGGCTAGCTTAGCTCTCATCTTAAAAGCAGCCTGGTGGCTTTCAGTCAGTAGCCTTTTCTTAAATGACAGTTTTACCCAAATGTTTATTAAATTCTCTCTTTTCAGTCTATCATTGCCAAGTTTAAAATTTATCTGAAGGAAAGTAGTTACTTATTGCACTTTGTTACTACAAATACTTTGCGGAACTCCAAATGTATTTTGTTTTTTTTTCTTCTAGGTATAGTTTAGTATATATCTCTTTAGATACATTTCGAATTCTTTGATACTAATTTTTTTTTTTTTTTAACAGCTTAGGAAAGCAGTTTGGACCATCATTAAAACAGAACAGAATAAAACTCTGTTTTGTATCCTGAAGCATTCACCTCCAAACAGTTCTAAAGCAATGGAAGAAATATTAAAACCAAGACTCAATCACGGTGGATTTTTATTTTTTTTTTCTTTTCTGTCATTGGAGCAATTCTGCCCAGGCACTAATGCCTAAAGTCAAACATTTTCTCCAAACGTTTACTAGCACCAAAAGTATACAGTATGCAGCCAAGCATCTCACACTCTGCTACCCTGATGAGTCTCAAGGACCTAAGAAAAGGAAAAACAGGATGAAAGGTATAACCAACAGTTGAAAGAGTTTCAAAGTCTGCAGACAAAGTTGTATTTAAAAAGCAATCTGTAACCAACTACTGTGGCTATCCAGGACTGCAAAACTGAAGTTCGCAGGGGCTTTCAGAGAACTCTAGGGAAGGAGTATAGAAAAAGGTAGAGATGCACTGGGGAGTAGGACTTCCTGGCTCTCCACCTCAGAGCTAGCAAAGCACTCTGTTCAGGGAACATGTTTCTTGAAGAGATTGACAAGGTGGCTCCAGAACTTCTATGGACATTTCCCTTGGTCCCACATTACGCTTGACGTAAGAGAGACCAAGGTAAGACAATCAAGTTCAGTAGCTACGAAAAGAAATGCAAGAAAACTGATTCTCTTCCCCTTTCTCCCGTGATCCACTGGAAACTGAAAAACGATACAAGTTTTTATTTTTCACAACTGATGGAAGGTGTGTCAATGGGTTGCAGATGATACTGCATTGGTGTCAACAGCACACTTTTCTACATTAAATAAGAAAATGTAGCTGTGACAAGCTCTACCCACTCTCCTAAAGGTCATTCTTGCCTCAATTACAGGGGGAAAGAGATATCCCATTTTTCCTTTTTCTACTTCTTCCCTACCTCCATGAAACCGAAACACTGAGAAGCTCTTATCTAGCTTGAACGGTGGGAACCTGGACTCCTTATTTAAGGTATTCTAGAGAGACAGGACGGCAAACACAATCACGTATACTGCTCCCACTTTTGATTGAAGTTGTATGACATCAGTTCTTCTGTACTAGTTAGACACATCTCTAATACGTACAGAATTGCACTATTTCACATTACACACATGTAGATTAAAACAAAGGGTATTCCTCAGAGTTGTGATGCAAGATGAAGTAATTCCATATGTTCCAATCCCTCTACAAAACACTGATGCCTTACAACAACATTCCCTCCCAAATCCACTCCCTCTAATTCTCACCTCTGGTAAAGTAGAAATTATGTTGTTCTCCAGATTCAGTTCATCAAGTTCACTGCATTTTGCTAAAGACTTCGGAATTGCTGACAGCCTATTGTACCTCAGGCCAAGACGACTTAGACTGGAGAGATTTCCTACAGGTAGGAAACAGTTATTAATATATCGTTAGGTTAACACAAAGGCACAGAACAAGGTTTGACTTCTCATTCTTCTGTTGTCTCACACTCTACACTTCAAACTTAACCTTTCATATGGTGAAATAGAGCTATTATTCCGAACCAGGAGATTCCCAGATCACAGTGCTTTCCAACGCTGAAATGGACCAAGTAGTAGAAATACATTGCACATATTACATATTCTTATTAAGTCGTGCAGGGTACAGTAAGCAAGTCCTATGTCCTATTGTAGAAGTCCTTCTTTCCTGATCTTTCTACCAACAAGCAACTATCATTTTCCAGATGTCCCCAAATAACTTCTTAAAATTACAGACAACATCATTCAGTGCCATGACTCATATTACCACAACTTGGGCATACATCACATAGGTCAGGTCCTGGCAAAACAAGGGGATTGAAAAAAAAAAAACCAAAAAAAAAATCCTTTACCATCGTCCTAAAGCAACAAAGTCTTTAAAAACTGATAGGGGAAAAAACCTCAAACTTCCAAGTTTTCTGAATGATACTGAAGAAAAAAGTCTGGAGGAAGTCTGCAACAATCTGGACAACAGTGCATGTAAAAATCTTACTGAATACTGCCCGGTTGACAGTCCCTGCTGATATCTATTTCCATCAGGAAATAAAGTTATTGAGAAACTTGAAAATTTCCCTTCTGAAGGTTCTTTAAGCTCCAATCTCTAACATCTAACCAGTACTCAAGATCAAAATCAATTGCTTAAGGACGTCTTCGAACTATAAGGTCATGTGGCATTTAAGATCCTCCTGCAGGTAGTCAGACCTTGAACTTCACTGAAAAGTCAACTGGCAAGTAGTATGAAGAGCAATGCTTTGTCTTCTGGCTCATCCATATGATTAGAAAACATAGAAGCTTATAAGCAAATTCCCACAATCAGTCTATCAGTCCCTGGCAAAACATTCACTATTTTAGACTCTGTTTCCCAGCCACTTGTGGCATATTTGTTCTGCAAATTGAAGCACCAGCAAGACACATTAGAAAAGGAACGTAACATTTAACAAAGGCAGGAAGAGTAACCAGAAATAATTTTAGAAGATGAAGCGATATCTTAATATCTATAGTCTAAATATTTATTAAAGGAATGATATATTAATGTCTATACATATGTACGTATAAAAAGGTCATTAGAGTACAGCAAAGGAAGAAGCAAATGAGTGTATGAAATACACTTGGAAGCAAAGGATGAAACAAAATAAAAAGAAATGAAGAATGAAAATCAATACAAATGCTACAATGGCAACTGCTAGTTAGATGAAAAGCCTCAGCAAAGGAAGTGGCAAAATACCTCTTTATTGAACTTCTCCAGTCTGGTCAAAATACATTGTAAGAATGACCCTACATCACTGAGCAGCTGTGAGAGTAGCTAATAAAAACTGGAAATTAGGAATGTTGTATGATTCACTGTAGTTACTAAAACATAGATTCACAAGAGGAATGAAAGTAAAGCCAACCAACCAACTCAACCCACTCCCCTCCTCCAAAAAAACCCAAACAGCAAACACAACCAACCCCAAACCCGATATATAACAAAAATTATCCTGGCCTTATAAATCAAGATACTGATCTGATAAATATCACATATTTATCTAACAAGCTTAGTAACACATTTCACTTGGTATTGTCAATAATGAAACAAAAGTTAGAACAACAGGTAGGCACTCAGAGTTGCTTAACTAGTAGTAGCTCTCATTGGGATTTTTCCTTATATTTTTGAAGTGCTTTCTTTCTGAGCAACTATACAATTAGCTTTTGTAGAAGCAGCAAAGTCAGTCCTCCCTTAACCAGAAAAGGCATTTAAAATCCAGGGCTATTGATATTGCTTGCTCTCTCATCTTTTGTGACTAAATCCTATAGTGCACTAACGAGAATAATTAAGACTTATTTTGATCCTACAATCCACTAGTACAAAAATACACATTTGTGCATAACTCAGCCATTTCATGCTGTATTTGGTGAGATCTGGCATCGCTGGCTGTATAGGAAACTGGCCTCTCTTCACACAATGCACATGCTATCACAAGGCACCAAGACCATTAGGATTAGCCCTACTGGGAATAAGCAAAGTACATCCTGACTGCGTTTCTCTGCATTGTTATTTGACACTTTACTTACAAAATGAATTACAAACTCTACACAAAATAAGATATCAATCTCCTATTATTTTCCATTACTTAAACCTTGAGCCAGACGCTGAACTTGATTTTCCAGGCGCTCTCAAAGAGGATGAGGGGGGAACGGCTTCAGCAGACAGTATGATTGCCAACTGTTGCTTAGCAATATGATGTTGCTACGCCAATTCCCAGATTGTGAGCACAGGTTGTATGTATACGGCTCTCCTCCTACCAGCAACGTGGCATTTCAGAAAAACGAAACAAGGTGGCCATTGGAGAGAGGCAAACTGTACCATAATTTTCCAGGAGACAATGACACATGTTGGCTATCCTCATGGCATTACCAGCAAGGAGGCACAAATAGCAGCTCTCATTAATTTTTTCTTATAACCAGTATTTCTCAATAGAACATTATCGCTGTTCCTCCACTAGTTATCTCTCTCCTCCATGGGAAAGCCATGCCATACGCACAACAGAAGACATGTTCTGTGTGTATCGTGCTCCTTCCGAGTGCTGTACACACCACAGCACTAAATACAGTTATTCTTGAGAACTTAACAAAAGCAGCAAGATATCAGCTGGAGCTTCATCAGTAGCACCTCTCCGACTGCTCCTGGAAAGGCTGTCCTGCAATCAGCTGATGCAGGCAGTATGGGCCACCTTCTCATTTCAAGCCAGAATTTATTTACAACCAACTTATTGCCCTTTAGTCTTGTGTCAACAAGACCTGAATATCTTTTCATCCTCATCAGAGTTCATATTCACACCTCATTGTGAATATATCATGGCAAGAAACCTATACCAGCTTTCATCTTCACATGCTGGACAAGCCAGATCTTCACAAAACACGATGATCTTTAGAGCTCTTCCCTCTGCTCAGCATGTTAAATCTTACCTCTCTCTCCCTTTTTCTCTCCCTTTTTTTTTTATTTTAAAAGGAATGCCCAGAGTTCTAAGCACAAGGAGGGTCAGACTTAATATTCAGTACAATGATGTTAATATTTGTCTTCACAGTCCATGGGCCAGCTGCTGAGCAGCTGGCTAACGCATTCAGGGCTCACCTGTTCTCCAACCACCAAGTGACAAACTC
>WHYT01017271.1:473507-495860 GCA_009806455.1 Tetrax tetrax | reverse complement strand
CTCAGCCCGGGTGGGCCGGAGCGGCCGCCGGTTGGGCGGGAGCGCGTCGTGCACTCGGATACCGGAGACGGAGGCGATGCCGAGGCGGGAACTGAGAAGCCGCCTTTCTCCTCCCCGCCCCAGCCCGCCGGGGCACATCGCGAGTGCCGCTGCCCCGGGCAACCCCACCAGGTAAGTTCGAGGGCCCGCTCAGCGCCCGGTGGGGCCGTCGGGAGGCGCAGGGCAGCGCCGGGGCCGAGCGCCGTTTGCGGGCCGTCGGGCTCGGGCGGGAGCGTCCATCCCGTGCCTCAGCCGGGGCAGCGGAGCAGAGACGGCGGCGGCGGCGGCTTCCCTGCGGTAAGGACCACGGGCCTCCCCGCATCAGCGCGGGGCTGGGCTGGCTTCGCTCCGGTTGAGGCTTGCTCGCCATAATTGGTGCTGTAAATACGGTGTGGGGCACTACTGCATCTGTATTTACACAGAAGTATTTCCCTCAGCACTGCTCTTGACCCATTTTTTAAACCGATGAAAGAGAATTTGTGATGTGTCTCTCGTGGTGCTGTCATTGTTTTTGAAGACTGGTTACCATTTTTGTTAGAATTCAGCAGGGAAAATGTAACCCTGCTGACACCGACTGTGTAGGGAAAGCCCCTGCGAGGAAAATGTTCTCCCCTGGCCTGTTTCCATTCTGCAGCACACCAAGAACTTTCGTAGACGATTCTTGTCAAAAGCAAGATGTTACGCTCAGTAAATCTGAGGCATTGAAGTAAATGCCATTAAACAATAATAAAATTAAAATTACTAATTGGGCTGGAACAAGTTATAAGAAGATGGGTTTAATGCTGCTTGGGATGCTTCCAAAGGGAATACATAGTTTGGTAAATGATGGTGATGAGAATATTTATGCCCTGCACATCAGATTCTCTCCTGTTATGCAGTATCTTCATCAACATAATCCCGAATAATCAGAGTCCATGTTGAAACCACATCTTACATTTGCTACATATTTTGTTGCAGCTTAATCTGCAGCTAAATAATACCAACATTCTTTTGCTCCTTTCAATCAGGCTTTCCTTTTTAAGTTAGCCTCTTAGTTCTAGACACTTACAATGCATTTAGCAGGCTACAGAAATCCAACGATGCCTTTGTCCCAATTCAGTTTCGTTAACGTCCTGCTACATTCATACTAGTGCAGGGGTGTAAGTGACCTTGAAGTAAATGAAAATTGGATCAGAGTGCTCACTTGCAGCCCAGATCCAGCAATGTCCTGGCACAAACAGAGCCCATCTAATGGACTGCATACATTTAAACAGCTCCAGACGAGTTTATTTGTACATCGTCTCATCCATTAGCTAGAGGAACCCTTGGCCTTCCCTGTGGACTTGTAGAGAGGGACGTGAGCAGGATGAATACAGATGTGAAAGTGGAGGGTTAACAGGATGCACGCTTTTGGGGGATGGGAGGGGGGGAAACCCTTTCGATAGAGCCAGGCTTGAGGAAAGGGGCAGATACTGCTCTTTGGGTGTGTCGAAAATATGGCAGTTCTCCACCCATCCCTCCTCACAGAAACTGTGAGGGAAATTCTGTTTACTTGAGTCAGATTATAGCAGTTTAAAGGAAGGTCATGAGGTCATGATTTGGGCCTAAACAATTTTGGCTTACTGCCAGCAACTCATTTTCAAAACTATAGATAGGAATTATTTCAGAATACTTTGAAAAATAAAAATGAATGGGTAGCAGAAGCCAGCTGAATTGTATTGCAAAATACTTCCAGATATGTCTTTAAAGGAGGCAGTGAGATACTATGTGCATGAGGAATGCCTCTCATAAATATTAACCTAGTTTATTTTTAATGAGGACTGACTACATTTAATTAGAGTTTGAAATTTCATTTTAGAAAACATAGGTCTCACCCCTGGCTAGAAGAGGTGTTAAGTGACCTAATAATCTTTTCCATTTTTAGATGCTGCCGCCTACCATCCCACCATGATGAGCCGTATGATTTGTGCCATTCCCCAAGGACAAAGCGGAGAGATCTTAGCTTTGGACAGTTCCTGCTGTGGCTCCTGCACCAGCCTTCCTCCCCGCTGCCCACACCAGAAACACAGCTAGGCCGTAACACATGGCAGCTCCCAGCAGCTGACAGGGCCACCGAAGCTCTTAGTAACTGCCGTAATATAAAGCAACAGCTATAATATCAACAAATTATTGTCATGTAGAGGGTGCTGTTTATGGACAGTCTACCTCCAAGGCAGTCATTGCCAAATGCCATTCTTCCTCCAGTAGCAGCCCTGGGTGTTCAGCTCTTCTGCATATGAAATGTATGATGAAGAGTGACCTGACCATCCTTTTCGGTTTGCTGTTTGGAAAAAAAAATATCTGTAGAAAATACCATATTAATTGGTCATTTTTCACCATGAAAGAGGCATTTCTTGGAGCGGCTGCCTGCTAGATCCTTCCTACAGACCACGTTGTTGTTTCACACGTACACCTGGCCTGGCTGGGTTCAGGACCGCTCACAGTCTGGGTTTACCATGGTTATTATTTGACCGCCAACACATAGCCCTACTGTCAAAGGGAGCTGTGGAGACAGATTCTCTTGGGTCCAGTAATTTGAGCAGAATTGAGGATCAGCTAGTTACATGCTTTAAAGGTCCAGTAGATGTATCTGTGTGGTTTAGGAGGAAACTCAGGGGTGGGTATTTCCTTCGTAAGTCTTTTGTGGATCTCTTTGAAGGAGAATGTGTGCATACCCACTTACTTCATGGCTGCTGAGTCCAAAGCTGACCCGCAGGACTTGGGCAGCTCCATGAATTGGTGCACAGACTTAGAAGACATGAAAATCAGGTGGCCATGCTTGGCTTTAAAAGATTTCACCAACAGAGTCTGAATGAAATAACTCTCTGGGGCTCAAAACAGCAGGCATTGTCAGATATAAGGGATTAAAAGGCTTTTTAATGTGGCTTAGTAGTGTACAGAAGATTGGCTTACTTGTATGAGCTCTTCTTTCGTCACATTGATCTTTATTTTGCATTGTGCTTAGTACAACAGAAGCTGGAGGCTGAAGTCTTCTTTCCTGAATCATCTGACAGGACTTGGCCCTTTTATTACTTAGTAAAATCTTTTTTGTGACAGAGGAATTGATTTTTACCAGTGTAGCCAGCGTTGAGTAATAGCTGAAGAATACCAAGTTGTAATAATTTTATGAACACTGTATGTGGCCAGGTTGGTGAGAGGCAGTTGCTATACAATGGGTTATACTACTTTGTATGACTTTCCTGTATAGATGTATCGATCTAACGTAATAGGGAGCTAGCTAATGAAGGGATAAAAGGCAATTCAGCGGTTCCCCTGTGCCAGCTATATGTGACTAAACCTGTGAGGTGGTAATTACAAGACGATAGCTCCAATTCCAAGGGATGCAGCTGGTTTGTCAGGCTGAGAACTGAAAATCAGAGGAGGATAAAGTTGGCAGAGAGTGATGGAAGAAATAATTTAACACAGAGCCAGACTTTGCAGAAGTGGCTGGAAGAAGCTGGGCCTTCCTCTCTGCAGCAATGGACTGGTGAGTCACACAGAAGGAAAGGCAAGTGTGTTGACTGGTTTATTGTTTTTAAGATCTATTTTGTTTTAAATGGTTTGGTGCTAAGTAAGTGTTTTGTGGTCGGTACTTAGAGTCCTTCACTTCATGAGAGACTACAACTGCGAGGTCTGGGTCTGTCTCAGGTCTGCAGAGGTGGTCATGGTTGGTACACTAGGGATGCAACCTGAGAACTGGTCTGTGTGGGGCAAAAAAAAAAGACAGCTACAGATCTGGAGGAACAGTTAACTGGTCACTTGCGATAGCAAAATGCAAACAGTCACAAGTTTTGTTTTTTCTTTGACAATGATTTTGTGTATAAATAAGTGGATTTTGGAATAATAGGTGGGCTTTCACAGACGGGCTTAACCTTGGATGGTGGGTTTTTTTAATATGGGGTAGTTAAAAACACAATATCAAAGGTAAGAAAAAATTAATTACACAGCTACCAGTAATGTAAATATCTCAGCTATGTCTAAAATACTGGTTAGCTCCTGTTGCTCAACTGAAAGATAATACAGCAAAAGTGGGTTTTATTTTGTTCTCTTTATATTCACCATTTATTGTACCATTGTTTTCACCATTTACCATATATAATCGATTTGTTCTCCCCTGCTGTTACCATGGATATTTAATACATTGACATGGAAGAGACATTTTTTATGAAAAGGAAAACACAGCTCCTCTTGCACGGAACAAAAGGCTATGCTGTATTTTGTGTTGGTACAGCCAATAATAGCTTTCTGCTTTATGTTCTTATCTGCCATCTACACATATGGATGTCCATCCTACACCTCATGTTTTATGAGGCGAGCACCTAGATTTAGGTGTCACCTGGCACCTTGTGTCCATTGTCCCTCCCTGGAGCAGGCGAGAAGGGCCGGATGCAGGTTCACAGGTCAGTTGGCTTGAAACTCAGAAGCACTTAATGGAAGAGTGGTAAACGCTATTGATAAGAATGGTCCAGCATAAACAGGAATCCAAAACCCTCCCTTCAGACTCTTTGGTCTGGTGGTTTTGGGTTTTGTTTGAGATCAAAGGAGAACACAGTATTTTGAACAGAATGTGCAAGGGCCCACCCTTCCTGAATTGCACTTTTGGTAGTATGTTCTGTCCTGCAGCTGTAACACTCTACAGAAGGGTCTGGGTGGTTCCCCTCTGCCTTTTTTTTTTTTTTTTAATATATATCATAGAGAGAATTTTAATAGGTGTTTTCATAGGAGTTTCTGATTCTACACTTTTCTCATTGTGCCTGTGTGTTCTGTGAGCAGAGTTGTTGATCGTTACCGGTTTAAGTCTAGTGCCTTTAATTCATCACAAGTTCATGTAATGTATTACTTACATTAGATGTAGGTGCCAAAACTGACCTGTAAACCTAAAATTAAACTGGGACTACAAAACTAATTTCACTTAGATTGTGAAAATTAGACTATAAATGGAATTCCTGTGGGAACTGTGTAAACCTTCTTTGACATTGATTGAATGTAATTCTTTTCTTAATAGGGTAACTTTAAATTGTGTAACCAGTACGTAGTTTTCACTAGCGCAGATTCGTAGCAAATTTTGCAGTAAGATGAGTGGTAAAAGGAACATTCTGTAGTGTTTCTGAATGTACAGATTACAGTGTGTGGCTATATTGGAGCTGACTAGAGCGTCATACCCGCTCCCTAAATCTGATCAGATAGGTAACGATACAGAGCCAACATGTTGTTTGCCAGCCATCTCCATTCAGTCAGTAAATGTTAATTCATAAAGTGCATGTGCACAGGATAACGTAAATTTATGGTAAAGATTTATTTTATCATCAAAACTGAATTCAGAATCTGGATTTCAAAGTTAGTACCTGAATCAGAATTTCCTATCCAAATCACAATAATTAACCCCTAATTTGGGAGAATTTTGAATTAAAGCTAAAAATATAGGCACATTCTTCTCTTAACTCATAAGAAATAATGGTATGGGAAGTACATTTTGGACAAATATAGTTACAAAAATGCAGTTTATGTTTAAAAAAAAAAAATCCCAAACTTCCCAAAGAATCCCAAACTTCATTAACAAATTTAGAACATCCCGAATCCGCTCATATTACAGCATGACCCAACCCTACTCAATAATGAAAACAGTTTACATCAACGGAGGGAGGTAGATTTGCCTTTCTGATACGGTGTAACTTTGTAACTGAAAGTACTACTACTACAATTTGCATGTTGCAGAAGTAAAAATGACAGCCACAGCTTGAGACATTCCCTGGCATGATGAGATGGAACTTTAAGCTACAAGATAAAGCTTTAAACACCTTACTTCTGCAATCTCCGAAGAAAGTAGCCATCTATTATCAAGTATGTTCTGTATTGTAATCATAATATGTTAGCTGCTAGGACTATGGAATATGAAAATGCTTTAGCTATATAAAGCATATTTGTATGATTCTATAGCAATTTAATTTGCCCATCAGTGATACGTATTTCTAGCTGCATTGTTTTTGTTTCTTGCATGGCAAGGAAGAGCAGCAGAGTACAGTGAGAGGCTGAATAAGTGTTTGTCCTGCAGCCGACTCCACAAAGAGCAGACTTTGGACAGGTTCTTCCTGGACACAGAATTCTGCCTGAGCAGGGATAGTTGCAAGGCAGAGCCAGGCATGAAAAATATCTCCCTTTCAAACTAAAGCATTTATATGCATGACAAGGAAACATATCATGTTGTTTGGTGCAGTGCTGGATGTACTGAACGACTCGTTCGCTTACCAAAGGGAATTGGATTACTTTTGAGATCCACATCTGAATGTAGTACCAGATATTAAAGAAAGTCAGTGTTGGCTTGGTTTGTTCTAATAAGAGAAACCAGAATTGAAGAAAATATATCCCAGTAGAAATTCAGTGAAAAGATTTTGTGCTCTAAGTCCAGCATTCCAAAATTGAATCTTTAGTCTCTATTTTTTTTTCCAGTGAATGTACGCATGATCCAGTAATAACAAAAGTTACCAGAAACATATTTCAGTAAAACCTCATTAATCAGGGCAATCTGATATAGTATACCTGATGTTCATTATATTTAATGAGAAATCACGGAGCAAATGTGCTCATTAGTGACTTACTGGACAGCTTTGTGGAAGGTACTTGACTAAAGCCCCGTTTCAGTTACTGTACATTTAACAAGCTCCATGAATAGCTATGGTCTAACTGCTTCCTGTTTCTCAGGCGCCCTGGCAGTATGTCTGAAATGTTATAAAATGATAACCCTCACTATGGAGGTTGCAGGCCAGGCTGGTTGTTTATCAGGGTGCTGAAATCTTGGATCCCAAATCCTCCTCTGCTGTTTCTCATGCTACACGTGCACTTGGCAAGCTGCTCATTCACGTGGCATGTCTCCCTGGCCTTTGCAGCTACACAGCCCTTCAGTGCCTTATCCTTTCAAGAATTGGTCTGGGCTTCGGAAAGCCTCCCGAACCCGCGCCCCTGCCTACTGACTGCTTTTGTTCTGTATTTGCACCCTGTGCCTATAAGGTCAGTGGCTCCTGGTTCTTTATAGGACTACATACAGTAACAGAATTGGGGTTGAAGGGTTCACTGTATAGTTAGTTGCTCTGCTCTGAACCTCCTCTCCCTTCAGTGCTTCCACTTGAATGGAAAAGCACCCTGCTCGCTAATCAGCCTGACCACAATTACTGTCTACCAGTAGCAGTTACTGTGATGCTTCCTTGAAGCCCCAAGTTTAAACTTCTTGGAGCCCAAGCCTAAGAAGCAAAAGAGAAGATAGGGCTATTTATAATTAAAACAGCTTCCATGAGGAAAAAAAAAAAAGAGAAGACTGAAGAGTGAAATAAGGCTATGCAGATGTCAATCTGTATAATTTGCTGTGGTTTGGATAACAGAAAAGTACTCTGTACAAAGAAAAAGCTGTCTCTCTTCATTTTTTGTGTTGTTTAGATGTTCTGGAGTTGTATTTTAGTAACAAACCAGTGTTATTTTTTTAAGTCTTCTTCTAAAAACCTACTATTGCAGCGATACTAGTTAAAATCAGACTGCAGTGGGCCCAGTTCCTATCACATATCTGAGTGAACGCAGATACTTGTCATCCTGCTTTTAAAAAAAAAAAAAGCAACAAAAAGAAGGCGCATAGCTTATATTTCAGGAGCTGGTCCCTCATATGGTTTGAAAAAAAAAAAACAAACAAACAAACTCACAACGCCCATCTTTCATTCAATAACCGGGGCCGAGGCCTGCGGGCACTACACCCTGCGCGGGCCCCTCCTCAAACGGCCGCTTTTGCGGGGGCAGCGCGCAGGAGGGGGGTGCTCGCCGTGCTCCCACCCGACTCGGGGACCCTTCGGGGAGCAGCACCACACGGGCCGAGAAGGCTCTTCGAGCCCCCGCACCCCATCTCCATGTCCCTGCCCCCGGTGACGCCCCGCCGCCCCCCTATCGCTGTCCTCTCGCCCCTTCCAGCTCCTCCTCCTCCTCTTCCCCGGCCCGAGCCGCCGCTGCTCCCGCCCCTTTAAGGCAGCCGGGGCCGCCTTCCCGCGGCAGCGAGGTGCGGGAGAAGATGGCGGCGGCCGCTGGCTGGGCCCTGCTGGGCCTGGCGCTGTGGCTGTGCGCGGTGGCCGCGGCCGGCGAGCCGGAGGGGAAGCGGCGGGCGGGGCCGGCCAAGAAGAAGGACATTCGGGACTACAACGACGCGGACATGGCTCGGCTGCTGGAGCAGTGGGAGGTGCGGGGAGGGGTCGGGGGTCCGCGGCGGGGCTGCGCTGCGCTGCTGGGAGAGGGGAACCCGCGGCTGCCGCCGGCGCGGGGAGCTGGGAGCTGGGCTGCCGGCTCGGGGCGGCCTTGCTGGCGGCTCTGCCCGGCGCCGCCGCCGGGGGAAGGCGGGAGATTTGGTGCCCGTGGCCCGGCCTCCTCCTAGGCCTGGCCTGGCACAGGCGGGAGGGATCCCCGAGGCCCGGTGGCGTTAGGGTGGCTGGTGCCGCTTTCCTCCCTCAGAGGCTCCGGGTTCATGTGGCGAGAGGTTACAAAATGGGGGCGAGCGGGCACAGAAGGGGCTCCTGGGCGAGCTGCCCCCACCCCCGGTGCCCGCAGCCTGCCCTGCCGCCCCCTTCCCTGGGCCTGAGCCTCAAACGTGTGCTCTCGCTGTATGCTAAGACCCTGCTTTTGCCTTAAACGGCAGCTGTTTGGGGGTATTAAGGGATATACATTTTGTGACCGAAGGGTGGATAGCAGGAGAAATACTCATTTTGCCTTTACAGAGTAGATATGTAGTTCTTGGGTTTTTTTTGGTTTGGTGTTTCCTTCCTTGCTGCTCCTCATGGTAATGACTTCTGATTCCAGCTCTCTCTTGTCCCCCTCCATCCCCATCAGCCCGCTGCCTTAACTTTCTCTGGCAGTTCCCCAGCACTCTGCTCTCCATGTGGTTGTCATACTGCTCTTAAGTTCTCTACACTATTTTTGTCTTCCATCATCTTCTGAGAAATGCCAGAGCACTTGTCACTGTCTTTTATTCTTTCCATGAGGCCGTTCCCCAGAATGTTTTGCACGAAAACTGGAGGAAATAATAGAGTGAAAACTTCTGTCTCCTGAAGCACCAGTTACAGCTGTAAGACAAGGTGGAGAAGTAGGCTTTGTAAGTGTAATAGAGATAAAGTAACTTCTGTGAAGAGTAATGGTGTCTGCCTTCGACCTGGTCGGCAGGTTACCTCAGGGACTGTTACTGTGTAAAATTGAGTTAAAACTTTAAATAGAACTATGTAAGCCTTTCTGTTAGTGGTATCAGCTAAGGACCAAATAGTCCTAGCTACTAAAAAAAATCGAGGTTTAAATGATAACATTTGCTAACTTCAACCAAATTTGGCATTGCAGGAAAAATCTTCACGATTAGCATCTCCGAGTTTGTGAATTAGATGCCTGGATGAAAGGGAGACTCAAGTTAATGCTCTTGTGACTCTTCAGCTGAATGTTCTGTTCCAGCCGTGTGGCAGGCAGGGTCTGGAGGCTGTTCAGGGTTTCCCCTCTTTAGCTGGAGCAGGTCTCTGATCCAGTTCACCGCGCGCTGCACAAATGCTTGTAGCCGTGTTGCACGCGGATATGGCCGAGCTGCTGGGGAGTTGGCTGCTCAGGCTGGCGTTGCCACTGAAGAAACACACAAACAGCCAGAGCTCTAGGAGAAAAAAAAAAAAAGTTACTGAAGCAGGAGCTCAACAATTAACAGTTGTTTGGTCCTTGGGATGGTCAGCTGTATGGCATTTTGCCTGATAGTTAGAATACATATAAGGAACATGAAAGACTTGGGGGTGGTGGCTGGAGGATGGAGGGGAAGAAAGGGCATGATGGGGTGGGATGAGAACAAAGGGGCCATTATGAATTTGGATAAGAGCGGGAATTATGCTCGGGAGTGAGGGGCGCAAGACACAGATCTATACAGAATCAAGTGTCATTACTTTCAACTGAGCGAGAGGACTCCTAATATTTTTTATTTCCCTGGCAGTTAGTCTAAAAGCATTGGGCATCCTGGCAAGGCTGAGGTTGTGGCTCCTGCAGCCTTCCCAGAACGAGCAGCCACCACTGTTTGGGCTCCTGTGCTGCCCCTTGCGCTGTGCTGCCGCCGGCGTGTGTATGACTGCCTGGAGAACTGGGAGAGTGATCTAGTGGAAATGAGCATGGGGAATTGGGAAAAGAGAGGTTTCTTCAGCAGCTCAGTTGCTCAACTAGAGCCTGAAGGAAGCCACCTAGGAGTTTCCCTTCTGGAATGGGACTCTCCAGCAGCCTTGAGTCCAGAGGAGCTGGAAACAGAACTGAGAATCTGGTCTGGAGGTTCTTTGTCACTGAAATTCTTTAAAACAGGTCATTATTGTTACAACCTTAGAGTTTCTCAGGCTTGACTCTGAGCTGAGATTATTGAACAGGCTAAGGAATTAGGTGTCATATGTTGCTAATATTTTTAAAAATAAAAATCTAGGGCACTGATGAGAAATGTGTGAGAATGGGAGCTGAGAGGAGGAGAGAGAAAGAATATGTAGTTGTTACTCTATGTTATGCTTTCCCTCTGAAGCTTCATGTTGAATGAATCTGCTAGACATTTCAAAGCAGAAGGTTACACTTTTCTTCCCATCTTTTACTTTGTGGATAGCTTTGTAGATACAAAACTAAATGATAGCTTGTAGAGGATCATCAAGAAAAGAAGTGTCTTGTAGGGGAGTTTTTGACTGCTTCTTATGCTATTTCTATTTAAACTGTAACAGTACAGTTTTGTGAATGTTTAGTTGGATAGTCAAGGGAAAAATAGGTAATAGATATTAGCAGGTTGTGTCGTCACTAAATCCTAAGTCAGTTTCTGTTATTGCGTAAGGAGTGTTTGGAAACACTTGTTTCTGCCTTTCCCTTTCAAAACTGTGAGATAAGTTGGCTTTGTGCTAGCCAAACTGGTCTAAAGTTAGAATTGATTTGCTTTTACTTCTGCAGAATGTTTTTCATTCAATCATGTAAGATTTTCTCTTTTCACAGTACTTTACCAATATGAGCGTTTTCCAGCTGCCTCTAAATTTTTCCCACTTAGTGAGGGCAGAGGGACTTCCTGGGGCTCTCCTTTGCTCCCAGTTCACTTAAGGTGAAGTTTTCAAAGGCGTTTGAACTACTTGGAAGCATGCTTGAGACTTGCAAAATTGAAACAGTTATGTAATTAGTAAGGAAAAGAAGGATAAAGTCTAAGGCTTCTACAACTTTTATTCTGTGGTAACTGAATTTTAAACGCATTTGTCAGAAAGACAGCAAACTCTACTTAATTGAGATGGGAAAAGAAGGTTATTCATATGAAACCTTAACCTTTAAAGAATGTGGGACTCTCCCAGTAGTGGGATGTTCTGGAGTTTGTATCTGTGCATGTGCAGAGATGAGAAGGTAATGCATACTTATAACTAACAATCAAGCTCAGTTCCTCAACTTTGAGGCTTCTGAAGGGAATGCCTTTAGATACTGCTGCAGTTCATGTTCCTAATGGAGTGATGCATGTTGTTACTAAATGCTTGAAGTCAAAACAACACCTAAAGTATCAGCCTTAATTCCTGATGATTTACTAGTACTTGGCTCAATGCCAGTATGAGACTTCTGGGTTTTTCTGGTTTGGGTTGTTTTTTTTTTTCTGTTTTAACTTATTAATTCAGTGATACAAATACTGTTTAAGAAATCCAGTTCTAGCTCAATGTAAGTTGTCATTATATTAACTTCTCTCTATTAGGAGCTTTTTTTAAAGGGCAGCAGTTTGAATTCTGTCTTTCCAAATATTTAAATACTTGTCAACCTCCTCAGAGGCATCAAGAGATGGTTTGTTGTTTTTTCTGTATTCTAACAGCAATTTACTGGTGGTGATTATTTTGTCAGAGTGTGAGCTGCTCTTCATCTGTGCATTAGAAAAGCCATGAAACCCTCAATGAAAGTTTTCCTATGGCATAAGCATTGAAATTCTGAATTATTGCTTTTTTATTTATTTAAAGACCCAAAGTAAGGAAAACTGAATTCTCAGGTGATCCCATGGTTCTCAGAGGTGAGTGTTGACCTCTGAAAGCAATATGCAGATGGGCGACTTCTTTATTTGCGTGTGTGAGGCTTTTTAGTGCAACTTTCTCAGTCCATCTTGTATACTTAATACATTTCTGTGAAACTATGAAGAAAAAAAAGTGTTATTTTATGAATTACTTAGATTGAATTGTATTCAATTAGCCTTGAGGCTGAAATATTTCTCAGTACACGGTAAAATGAGATTCTACCTGTCTGTATAAACACATACACCATTTTGAGGGGAGGGTTATAAATGGGAAGAGCACTTGGTAAAGTATCTTGAGATAAAACTCTCAGTGTTTCTTTTGATTTGAGGATCTTCATCATTACGCTACACAACACTAGCTTTATCAAAGCAGAATTATTCTCTAAACAATGGGAAGCTTTCAAAAAAAAGAACAGCTTTGTGGAACAGCTACTTTTAAAGCCTCCTTTTCCTTTTCAAACCAGAAAGATGATGACATTGAAGAGGGGGATCTTCCTGAACACAAGAGGCCACCAGCACCAATAGATTTCTCAAAAATTGATCCAGGCAAGCCTGAAAGTATCCTGAAGCTGACGAAAAAGGGGAAGACTTTGATGATGTTTGTCACAGTGTCGGGAAATCCCACAGAAAAGGAGACAGAAGAAATTACTAGCTTGTGGCAGGGCAGTCTCTTCAATGCAAACTATGATGTACAAAGGTAGGCTGTTGTACACAAGGATAAAGTTCTTGCTTTTACAGAGCCCTTGTTTCTTTCTTCCTGAAAATCTTCTCAACTGTTCATCCTGTCCCCTTCCCCGCTTCCATAATCTGTCACTATTTCTTTGTTTCTGTATCAGCTTAATTTGTTCTAAGTCATGCTACAAAAATTCTGATGTGGTGCACAAATCTTAACACATATGATGTGTGTATAGCCTAGTTTATTTTTATCTCATTACATTTCAGTTATTTATCAGTTTTAGCTGCAGTGGTTTCCCTTTATGTGCTTGATGGCAAACATCACACTTGGAAGACTTGTCACCACAAAAGGCTTTTTGTTTCCCTGGCTAAAAATGCGGGTTTTTTCTCTCTGAGGGAGAGAGGGAGGATCACTTTGAAACAGGAATGTTGTGCTCTTGAATTGAGGCTGAGAAGGATTGCAGTAAGTGTATAAACCGAATTTAATGCCCACTTGTGGATTTTATGTAGTGCCCAATTAGTTCTTAAGTTTTCTTCATATTCTTACTCCCCCTTGGTTATTTGTAAACTCTAATACATTTTATTCTTATGTGTGCTATAAAATTGTTCTCTTGTCCCCATCCCCAGACAACAACAGGACTAACCTCTTGCTCTTAAATGTATGCCTCAGTTGTGGAGGTACTCTGAATTAAACAAAATGTTGTAGCACTTGAAAGACGTGGAGCTAACTGAAAAAAAAAATATATTTATCTTTCCTCTAGGTTCATTGTTGGCTCAAATCGTGCCATCTTCATGCTACGTGATGGCGGTTATGCCTGGGAGATCAAAGACTTCCTGATAAATCAAGAAAGGTGTGCGGATGTTACTCTGGAAGGTCAGGTTTATCCTGGCAAAGGAGCAGGAGAAAGTGAGAAAGTGAAAAACAAAACAAAACCTGAAAAAGCAAAGAAGAAAAAAGACACAGACAAGAAATCTAATAGTGTCAAAGAGGACAACCGAGCAACCAAACAGAGAGAGGATCTATGATGGACGTGTCAACCAGACTGAATACTACTCTGCTGTTCTTGAAGGGAAACCAATTTTCCATACAAGTCCTGGCTTTACTGGGGTGGGGGGGGGAGGAAAGAAGCAGAGATTACTGAGGGTAAAAGACTTCTATGTTGAAACACACCAGTTTACTTATTAATGTTGGCCGTTTGTTTAGTTACAGGAAAGGTAATGTTTAATACCAGTGATTTACTACATTAGTTTGTAATTTTTATACTTTTGTTATTGTTTAAAATTAACATACAAATCTGTGTGTCTAACATCACAAATTTAATTTAGGTGGAGAAGAAGAAAAACAGTTTCAGGATACACCGATGTTTGTCTGTAGTAGCTACATCCATCTTGGGTATGCAAGTTGGCCATTGATTCATAGCTGCTGTTAAGAGTGCAGTGCTAAAAGATTCTCTTGGAGGCCAGTTTGCTAGATTCAGTTCATGAAACTGCCTAAAATTGCAAAGAATAATGTTACAGTGGCCAAAGATGCCTGAAATGACAATGTTTAGGACATATCTGTCTAGACTGCCTGTTTCTTTGTAGTAAAACGTGTTCTGTATGTCCCCATATATCCACAGAAGTGCTTAGAAGGATGGTAGAAGCAGATACTTGACTAATGCACTCCAAGTCAGCACAGAAAGGAGATTCTGTAGCCATCAGAAGTGATGCTGGGATGTCCATGGAATTACAGTACCCCCATCAGCAGTGTTTGGGGAGAAAAGGTCAGATTAATGCCGTTCAGGTTGCTACTGCTGCCAAAGAACTGTGCCTGTGGAAGCAAATGTTATGTGTGCCCCGTTATCTAGGCAGTGAGCTAGAAGAAATATTCAGAGCTTTAGCTCTGAAATTGTTTTGTTTTACTGGTTTAAGGGTTTGTTTGAATCTTTGAAAAAATACTAGTTACAGTACGGAGTTAAGTTTTGAGTTAGACATATCACTTACTGATGTTTAATAACCAATTATACTGTTTTGAGGTACAGATTCCTGACCAACATAGTTGATTGTAAATGAACATTTGATTTAAATACTGCAAAGTTTGACGTCTGGGAGCAAACTCATTTTTTCCTTGGAAGACTTTGTATAATTGGGAAGGCTTTATTATTATTCAGACTGTATTCGGTTGAATGCATCAGTTAGAATTGTTTCCCTTCTGCCTTACTGTGTGTTAGGGACTAAATGCACCTCGTATGTATGGTCCACATCATTTTCCAGAGGATGAGCACAGTATTAACTGTCTTCACTCAATACTACTAAGACGTTACTTTGACTCTTTATTTAAGGTGCTAAAATCCAAATGTTTTGGATAAAAGGTCCTAATTGAACCATAATGGTTGATCTTGTGGAAAACTTCAGTATCAAAAGTGGGAACTGTGACTTACTGAGTGCTTGTTCTAAAATAAAAGATATCACTAAACTTACTGTTTCACTGAGTAGTAAAACCTTTTCAATAATCGTGCATTAGTTAGATAACTCTTCTTTGGTTTCTGTCTGTAAGGACTAAGTTATGTTCATGAAGGTTCCAGGTGATTTGTTTTTATTTAATTTTAATTATAGTTTTATTAATTTAGGATTAAAGAAACCTTTCCAACCCTACTTCATTAAACAGACCTTTGCTTGTTTGTCTGATTGGAAAAATGAAAATCATATATTTCTTCAGGTTTAACTTTATTACTTCTATATTCTACTATTAATTCAAATGTCTAGTGGAGTTGAGAAGAGTGTCTGCAGATATTTGGATATCGCATTGCATTGAGGAGACATATGCAGTCCACTTGTTCATAACTAATTTATCATTTTGTCAAGAGTTCTGGGTTTGCACTTCCTTTTTCTTTTTCTTAAGGAATATTGCTTCTCATCCTGAGATGAACAGAAGTCAGATGAAACAATAAATAGGAAATATGAATGAGTGTTTCCTTTTTACAACTTAAATCTATGCTATAGAGATGACAATTCAGATTATGATCAGAAATATGTGGAAATGCAGTCTCTGTTTGCCTGATGTTAGCGAACATGACTTATTTTTTCAACCAAATGGGGTTCTTCCTGAGCTAAATAATCAAGCAATGCAAAACAGTATACAAATAATATAAAGGCAAATTAGCCAAGGAGGAGAAACAATTACTACACTTACAGCTATAGCCCAACTTTTGAGAATACATACTTGTTTTAGTCATTCCTAAATCTACATTCACAGCAGACTGGATCTTTTCCCTGGATAGTTAAAAGGAGAGGGGCGGCTTTGTTAGAATTCAGCCAGTGAATTGACTGGGTTTATTGTTTGGTTGTTTTGAGTCACTAAGTTGCCTAAGCCAAATGCAGGCATGTTCTGTGCCTCATAGTTTATCTAAATTTTAAAGTGTTTGGCTTTTTTTTAAGGTTTTTAGTAGGAATAATGAGTTGAGGGCTGCTTTTTGATTATAAAATACTGCCTTCAAGTAGCTTTTTTTGTCTTCCATTTTTCTTCTCCCTTTTTCTCAATAAATAATTAAATATCTAGTAAGTACAATGTGGCATTCTGGCAGGAACTTCTTCACCAGCCAGTCTTTCTCTGGTATTGCAGTTCTTAACTCTACTCCAAAATAACTTATGTTCCCTTTTAAAACCAGAAAGTCTTGGAGACCCTAGCACTTGTCTTGGTACAGTGTTGCATAAGCAGATGTTACTTTGTAAGGATTTAAAAGGCCTGAACACAATATCACTTTATATAAAAAGATATAACTAAAAGTTATTTAGAGTCATTAATATTCTGTGAGTACCTCAGCAGATGTTGGCTTCCGCGTTTGAGTCTAATCAGGCTTCCAATAACAGATTTTTGGCTCTACGTACAGGCAATTCAGATACAGCCTTTAAAACTAATCCTCCTAAGTACGGTGGTGATTATAGCTCTTACTATTTCCTTATTTTTTTGGTATTATACAGAGGTACGTGGAAGATAATCTGCTTTCATGACAGCTGAATGTCTGCTGCTTTTCTCCACTTGGCTTAGTGGTTTCTCTGTTCTAGTGCCATAACGAAGTTCTGGGTTACTATTATATTTTTAACCCAACTGTCCTTCTCAGAAAACAAAACAATTTGTCAATGATACTACACAAGATGTGCTTGCACTTTGTGAAAAATTTCCAATGGACAATCAACTTTTTATGTAATAAAATACTGGAACAAATATCTTGGTGGTTTTGGTTGGTTGGTTTGTTTTAAAGATAATAGTAAAGTATACTGTGTGCACCTTACCTGTTTTACTGAGGGGAAGAAAAAATATTCCTACCTAGAAAAGTACAATAGCATCCCCTGTTCCTGAGGGCTTAACTTTATCAACCAAGTAAGTAGGAAGTTTGACATTTAAATTGCTAGGACCAGGGACCAGAAGACCTGAGAGAAGCACCATGTGCAGTAAGTGAACGAATCCTCGTGGTTGAATTTATAAGGAAATATCCTCACTAGCTACTAAATCCTGCTAATTGGGAGATGCGGGCAGTGTCCATATTAATTGAAAAAAAAGATGAGAATTGCAGGTGCCATAATTAGTACATTGCTGAGATTTATACGTGCTGGTGCAATACAGTTTCCTGTAATACCACACCGATTACCACTCCTGTCTCTGCTGCAGTCTTTGTACGCATCATTTGCTAGCAGAGGAGTTCACGGTGCCCATTTCTTTTGCAACTTCCCTTAGTTTGTCTTTAGCTTTATTGCTGCAGTTATTACTGGGTGAAGTACCCATTTTTGAAATTCTATCTTTAAGTCTGTCATGACCCAGTTACAAACTGCAACAGGATTTCTGTTCTTTACTTGAGAGGCCAGAACATCTCTGAACAGTCAGGTCAGCCTTGACTTCCAAAAGACTCTGTGTTCCTGTCACTGTTTCTGAACTCTTTCAATTTTCTTGTGAAAAGGAAATCGTAAATCAAAATACCATTTTGTTAAGATAGAACAGCCTACTTTTGTCTGATATTTGGCCACTGTTCTCGTGGGGTTTATAATAAGGCTTGGAAATTATTTCCAGTCTTTATCTGTGGCTCATTTCCTATTCCATTTAGCGAGTAACAGTGTTTGCCTTTTCCAAAGGTGGGGTTTTTAATTGCATTGGATGTTTACAGAAATTCAAAGAGCCTGTGCCTGGATACTTGAGATGCCCCTGTTTTTACAAATGTCTCTTGCATTGGTACTCTCATGTTTCTCATTCTTAAGATTGTCATTCTACTAAGTCTGTTGATAGATTTTTATTTGATATTTCTTACTCCTGGATAAAATGAACTATTTTTGCATATCCCTATTTTCCATCTTTCATACTGTGCTATTTCAACAGGGACAAAACCCCTTGAATTTGGGTAATATCACATTGGCAAGAAGGTTAGAGCTGCTTGGATTCATGAAGGAAAGCCACTCTACTTTATTTTTGTGGTGGTGGTGGTTTTTTCTCCTCCAGTAGAGAAGTGGGGTAGTGTGAGGGGGTTGGACACCCCATCTGTCAAGCAACAGAGGTCTATGCAGGGTAGTTTCTGATCAGTAGTGAAAAGACTGATATAACACACTACAATATAACATGCCAGCCTTTATCCAAAGAGCTGGTAAATGCTTTGTTTCTTTCTCATGTGAAGCTACTTAAAACACCAGTATTTTCACTGTTGATACTCGTGTCGCTGGATTAAATTATCAGTGGCTCTGTATCAATGGATTTCTGTGTTATGAAAACCAGACCTGTTAATCGTCATTTAAATTAACAGTAATAATTGTAATAAAGAATTTCTTAAACAAATTGAGGAGATAATGTGCTTTAATTACGACATGGACATTGGTATTTTGGGAGGGAGAAGTGGGACAGTTAAAGGAGCTTCAGCCTCCTCCCAGTCTTACTGGCAAAGGCCAGCAACTACCTGTTTGCGCAGCACGCCGGCTTGCTGTGCAGCTCTGAGCCCTCGCACCTCTCCCTGCCTGACGGCAGAGCCTTCCCATCCTGTGAAGTGCTACAGTCCAGCCCGTGGGAATGCCTGCGGATACCCCGGCTCCAGGACAGCGGCACGGAGGTGACCTGTGTCCGAGTTTCTCATGTTTGGGTGGCTCAGTGCCTGCTGAGCCTGTAATAATAATCCTGTTGGCAACGTCCTTGGCCCGAATGCGGAATAAAAGGGGGAAAGAATGTGTTACTTTTTGACACTTCTTAGAAAGAGAAACTTTTTTCTTTCTTATTCCAGAATTATTGTGCCTCTACTCTGTTGCCGTTGGACAGGAGAGACCCTAATTTTTTATAGAATAGGGATGAGAATGCTCTAACCCGTGAAGCTTATAACCAAAACCTTTTTTTTTTTCTTTTTGAAATTTAGTGGTACCTCCAACAAAAAACTGTGGCCCTGTCTTTGCTGCCTATAACATCTGCTGCTTTTAAAGATAATTTTCAGTAGCGTCTGAAAACAGGTTGGACTTCTGCGTTGGTGACATGCCCAGTAATTCTGTGGAAAGCACTGAGGAGAGCATTGAGCACTCCTGACATCGTCGATATTAAAATTGGTTCGGGTGCCTTTGTTGACAGCAGTGTTACGTATCAGCAGGCCTCCACGTGCTTCAGAAAGCGCTGAAGAGCCAGGCCCTGGCATTCGCTTGCGGGGTGCAAGGCCGTCAGCAAGGAGAAGCAGCTGCTTGTCCAACAGCACCACAATAACCTGAATCTTGCTCTACCTTACGTAAAGTCTTCTTTGTAATGAGGAAGGCTGAGTTATACAGGAATAATTGTATTGCAAGGATGTATTGGAAAAAATAGCGTGGTTGAGTACTTGCTGAGTCAACAAATAAATAAAATAAAGGTTTGATATGTTTATTCATGTCATTGCTTATTATTTCCCAGATCCATGGCTGCAAGCCATCCTGTATGGTTTTTTTAACTTGTCCTCAGTGCAGGTTTATTTCATTCAACTTCTTTTGCAAAAAAAATAATCAGTTTTCATTCCCCTCATCTAAAATGAAATCTCACGAGTATCGAAAACAGTGCATACTTTCAATTACACAAGACTTTTGTATTAATATTTTATTATTCATCCTGCCAGTTGGATCCACTGCCATACTCTATGACTTCTCAACCCTTGATAGTCAGCTGTTGTCTTTCTGGTGCTGTAAAACATGTTAGTAACTGCGTGAACTTTAGATAATTGTGATTATAATAGGATGGAGGTGCCAGGGAGCTCAGTGGAAGGATAGACATGTAAGTGTTCGGGTACTTAACACAGGAGCTGAACAGAACATTTTTCTTTCTTTCATTTAATGTGGGAGCCAGGTATTTTGTTGTGAGCTAATGAGCTGTGTCACCTAACCAGAGAAAGGCCACTTTTGGGCTTAGCACCACTCCTCCCCAACCCCTGTTCCCACATAGCGTCACCATTTAAGCCAGACTGCTCAGTTCTCAAATAACCCTAGTAAGGCCTGAACTATGTATTTCAGCCGTGTTGTTCTTTCCATCAGTCTCACTTTATGGGATAAGAAAAACCAACTTTAGAGTTGTAACAGGGAAGAGCATGCTCAAGAGACAGCCAAATGACAAGACAGTACCAGTTGAATACTGGAGAATACAGGAAAGCAGAAATAAAAGTCGAATCAGCTACATCCATTTCCTGAGGTGCTTCTATCAGACCCTTGGGTTTCGGGTGAGGTGTCTGTGCTTTAAGAAACATTATCCTGTCCTCCTCATTTGACACTAACATGAGAGGCCATGAGATGAGGTTACGATTGCACTGGGAATTTCATCATGATCTCACATTACACCCTTTGCCAAAGGAGAAGAGATACTTATTCATCAAGGATTTTTTTCTCCAGACCAATTTCCTGATGAGTTCTGTCACTGCTCCCTTAACACAGGCCCCTCACTGTGTCTTGGTACTGCTCCTGACTGCTCCAGTTGAGAGTCACATGAAGAAATTGCAAATTATTCTACTTGCAAAGTGATGGAGCTCTCCCTTGGGCTTTGTTTTCAAGGTGAGGGAGTGTGCATGCTGGATTCAGCTCCATGGCTCAGGGATCAGCGCAGGGAGGAGTGGCTGAAGGTGTGTTTTGTGAAGAAGCCATGCAAGAGGAAGGAAGGGTGTAGCTGCAGTGGTGGTTTCTACACATCCCTCCCCCATCCCTTGGTCAGAAAGAAGGTGGGGGTGAGGGAGCAGCCTCACAGTCTGCTGCTGGGACGGCCCTTGGGGGCTGAAAAAAGCCTGGACACACCGTAGCAGCCGGTGGAGTGGGCTGAAGATCTGCAAGGGCTACATGGAAAACACTCTGGGGAACTGGGCAAATAGTTTTTCTTATTGTCCAGTGGCTTTGGGAGAATCGAAGCTCTGGGAAGCGAAGGAGGGAGCATCCCTACAGCGCACAGCTGGGAGCAGCAGCTGTCCCAGCTCAGTCGCTGAGAAACAGCATGTGTGTGACACTCAGTGGGGAGTGCTGCGGTCGTGCTGGGATGAGAAGGATTTAAGAGCTAAAAAATCTCAGGGTTTTTCTTGGTTTGTGATTCAATCCATAGCCTCTTTTTCCAGTGTCCAATGCAGCATCTAAAAGAAAAGAAAACAAAACAAACCACACACAGGGGAAAAAACAAACAAACAAACAAAAAAACCAACAACAACCCCCGACCAAACCCCCTCCCAGCCGCCCTCAGTGCACTCCCCTTCCAAAGGCAGAAGCTGCAGCTCGCAGCGCGGTGGCTCTGACCCCGCGCCTGTCAGCGCGTCTCTGACCTGAGCTGTGCCGGGGGGGGGGCTGGCGTGTGCCAGGCTCCACCCCACGGGTCCCGCGGGGGGCCCCATGCACCTCTCAGCCTTTCGGAGGACCCTGCCAGGAAGCCAAGAGCTCCCAGCTTCCCCCCCCTCCCCGACTCGCCACGGGACCATGGTGGGTCGCCACGCACCCCGCCCGCGCCGTGGGGGAGAGCGCGGCGCTGCGCCCGGCGCGGCCACCAGGGGGCGCTCGCGCACAGGGAACGGCTGCTGCTGGGGCGGGGGGGGGCGGTGTCTGTCGTGACGTCATGTAACGGGGTAAGAGCAGCCATCAGTCTATATTTAATGATTTGTGTCATCTTCATAATACGTTAGCCAACCTATATACGTACATCAGGCACGTTATAATTTTACGCTTTTTAATCTTTGGTACCAAATTAAGCGTATTGTCGTACAGAAGATAGTACATGTAATGTACAGTGTATTTATTTTATTTATTCACAGCTAGAATGTACCCGGTCTGTATTTAAATACTTACATCTTCTAAAATTACGTGGTAATTTTAGAATGAATGTAATGAACTGTATGTGGTTATATGATGCTCCATCCCTGGAAACGTTCAAGGCCAGGTTGGATGAGGCTCTGAGCAACCTGACCTGGTTGGAGATGTCCCTGCTCCTTGCAGGGGGCTGGACTGGATGGGCTGTAAAGGTCCCTTCCAACCCAAACCCTTCTGTGATTCTATGTATAGTTTGTTAAGTTAGTTGTAATGGCTGTATTTGCATGGACATGTGTATACACACACAGACACAGCCAAACAGACACACATGCGCATACGTGCATGCACTATTTCCCCATTATAAT
>WHYT01017271.1:350725-463405 GCA_009806455.1 Tetrax tetrax | reverse complement strand
ACACCCTCTCCTCTCTCTCTCTCTGTGTGTCTCTCTGTCTCTGTCTCTGTCTCTGTCTCTCTCTCTCTCTCTCCCACACCCCCCCACACCCACACCCCCCAACACCAACACCAACAAAAGCGCAGCAGCAGTGGTGCCTGCCTTCACTGTGTGAGGTGAAGACCACCCTTTCACACCTCCCTGTGACTCCCTCAAAGAACCAATAATGTCATAACAGAAAAGAGTGTGCCCAAGATATGTGCAGGTGTTTGTGTAGATATACATGATATATACGTACATGTCTGCATGTGTGCGTGTACAGAAGCATGTAGATGTGTGTATAAGATGTGTACATGTATGTGTGTGCGTGCGTGTGGCAGCCAAAGCCCAGCTCTGCCCCTGTCCCCCAGGGCAGCTGCTGCAGCTCTCACCATGGAAGGCTTTGATTTTATCGCACTATTAAATAGATGTTTTGTTTTTTCATTTGTTGTGGAGTGACATTTCTGCCTTGACTTTCAGCTTTTTCCTTTTTTTTTCCTCCCCATGGAGTTAATCTGCAAAAATCCAATGTATCAGTAATTTAAATCTGAGACAGACAGGCAGGGTGCATTTTTGGTTTCCTCGCCTGAAGGCACTAGATAGGTGATATGCCCTAATGCACTAACTACTATTTTGATACTTGATTAAAAAATATGTGCTTGGATGTTAGAAATGCTGATTGCTGCCACCAAAAAAAAAAAAAATCCTATTCCAGTTTTGAAGCCTCCAAAAAGTTTTATAGCAGAGCCTGCCTGGGTGGCACCATCCCAGGGTGGAAAATTTACAGTCCAAGTCGTACTTGACCTGATAGCGAGATTCTCATAAGCCTTCAGAGCTGCCCACTACAAAAACTTTATACATGTTTTATACATTATTTCTACACACATGTTCACCCTATTCAGTAAAAAAAAAAGGTTTTGTGAGCAGGGGAACAAGATTTTTGTTTTAATCTACTAATAGTCCCCCACCTGCTCCAGTGCAGCCCTTTCCCATCTGCGCACTGTAACATCCCCTTTCCCGCTCCCGTCTTCTTCCCTTTCCCTCTCCCTGTCTCGGATCCTGGAAGTGCGGCTGGGCAGGCAGTGATAGGTGCTGCTGCCTGCACAGAGCGGCCGGCAAACACACGCAGGGGTGGTTTGGCCCCTTGGGTTTTGGCTTTTGAACTAAGTAGGGAGCTGTGAGCCTTTCTCTCAGAGGATGTCTTAAGTCTTGCGTGTGGGCATGTCCAGCAAACACCGGTTAACTGTTACACAGAGACACTGAAGAGCCAAGAGACAAAAATAAAATAAGAAATTTGCATTGAATATTTATTTCGATAAACATTGTGTACTCCAAACAACTACATGTTATTTCAGTTGTAAGCCACAATCTGTTGGAACCAACGTCCCAAGAGCTCTTGTCATCATAAACCAGGCAGTCAACGCATTACCACGGTCTGCAGACACAGAGACCTTTCAAGTGCAAAGCAGATTATCAGAAAAGACATATTGCTGATCTCCTTAACAACCTGGACACTGCTAAACTCCAGTAAAAAGGCTTCATACGTCTGCAAGTTAGTTGTCTTAGTGCCATTGTAATAAATTAATAGAAAATATATCTTTTTTCATTGGAAAGTCTATAAGAAAATGTACAAACATCTAACTCCGAAAAAGGACCCGCTATTTCGGCGACAGGTAAAACAAGCATTTGAACAGAGGCAAAAACCCCAAACATCCAAACAAACAAACAGACAAACAAACAAAATGCAATCAACCCCCCCACACACTCTACCGATGGCACCTGTGTAGGCAAATACAGAAACGTTTGCAGTAACAAAACCTTACAAAGAGGGTAACTGCAGCTTCTGCAGGGGCTGTTAAAAGGATCTACAAAGAACAGCAGTCAGGTACCTCACTAGTCAAGTCGCTGGTGCAGCTTCTAGAACAGTCAAAGATTTAAAAAGTGATCATATGGCACAGAACTATTGCTGACGGGCGATGGCGGTGTGTTCGTCCTGACCTCATCCCATGAAGGTCGATGGGAGCCCTTCGCGTTTCGCAGGCGTGGCTGCCCCCTTACACTCCGCTACGACGCTCTCCTGTCCCTCAGGCTTACAGACTGCAGTGACCCCGTACTCCACATCCGCAGCGTGAGACCCACCCCAGCTCCCAAACAGGGCCCATGTGACATGCTTTGCATGACAGAACAAGCTACTTTGAAGTTTTCTTCACTTAGTAAGATGAGATTTTTTTAGGAAAGAAAAATATTAGTTTTTCCTAGAGCCAATTTCACCCTGAGAATTCCCAAAATAGCAAAATCAGGAACTACACTTCAGCACAAAGGCAGTGTGCTCGTAGAAGCGGAACAGAGCAGTCTAGGGGAGAGACCCACCTGGCATGACCCTCCCAGGCATTTACAGAGAGCAGAAGGGAAATCGCTGGTAGCCCATGACTCAATGCACCTGCCCAGGGGGGTCGTACAAAGCCAAATCCCAAACCAGGCACATTCTGAGCCCGGCTGTCCTGCCCACTGTTTGTCAAGTGCTCATGAAAGACAAACTCCTGCTTTGGTCCATCTCTTGGAAGCAAGTGTGTTCCACTAATGCCGGTGCAAGGATATTAATGGAATTGCCTCAGGACAGTGAAGAGGTTTAGATAACCCAGACTAATGTACTCAAGGGACTTTTAAAAGTCTATTTGCTTGACTTCAGGGATCTGGCTGTGTTTTGGCTACCAGAGAACGTCAGATAAATGACATTTAGGCAGTCATGGTTGAACCATAAGTGAGACTGACTTTCTCAAGGAATAGTTTGTGAGATTCCTAAACCATCATCAGCATTGGGGGGGAAAACAACCCCCAAAAGGCACCTTACTTGCCTTTTACAAGTATTACCCATTCATTCTGGAAACGGCGCAAATGCCTAAAGAGCATTCATTAACAGACTCTTGTTGAGAAGCAAGGGAGAGAAAGATTGGCTGCTCTTCTTTTTTTTTTTTTTTTAAATACAACACACACAACATTCAGTGAGTTCAGAACATCTATATAAGACTGAAAAGAACATTTCCAGTTTCATAACCCAGGAGAGGCTTGAGGGGAATGAAACCTACAGTACTATTTAAATTTTGCTCATGGTTGCTTTGACTTTCAGAGCAATTGATCTGAGCCAGGCTTACAGAGCACCCAGCCTTAGGAATGACACACAAAATGGTTGCTCTTTCATTCTAGTTGCAAGATAGCATTTTGGATATGGTGGGGAAAAAAAGCAACTTAATTACGTGAGCTCTAATTAAAACAGAGCAAAACGAAGTAACCATCAGCAACTCGAATATTTTCTGTAGCAATAGGGACAGGCAGAGACAAAGTGGGGAAACAAACCCAGATATTATTGGCAAAACATACATTCTGTGTGCTTTGAAAAGCTCTTCATCCTGTCTTTTACCCCCCTCCCTCCTTAGGTTTCTCAGATAGCCTCCAGAGTCACCTTCATCCATTTCTGAGCACCAGCCTGAAATATCTCAAAACACTGGAAGTGCTTATAATGCTTTACAAGACAATGTTTAATTTCCCAGCTTCAAGAGATGTCCTTGCAGGAGCCCTGATTCACACTGTCTGCCTTCATTACCCAGATACGGCTTTGAAGAAGGGGGAAAGGAGACACCAGACAGCCAACCAGTATGTGGGGCTTCCCACTCCAGTTCTTCAGCTGTCTGGTAAGACCTCCGTCACCTTCCATCCAGATCTCATTTAACATTTCCAGGAGGATTCTTAAGCCTGAGCACAGGTTCAGAAAGCAACACACAGCAGAGCAGTCGCGTCCCATTCCCTCTGACCTCCCTGGAAAGGCCAGGGCCGTTCATCCTATTTGAGGCTGAATAAGGGGAGTCCCAGTATTCCCAGTTAAAAACTCGAAGCCTTGAACAGGATGCTCTCTTTGACTGGCTATCATAAACCCTCCACGCTGATCCTGAACATTATTATACTGTACAGGAAAGGCTGAGAAAATGTATGTGCTGATTGACATTGCTTTCCTTCTAGCCTACAGCTGCTTGCTGAAGGAAAACTTTCTATTTGAGCAGCCACTATTAAAAAACCTTGGTCCATAGGAGAAATGCAGTTTGCTGAGCAAGCAGAAAGATGTGGTTTCATCAGTCTCCGCTGGCATGTTTTATCTTCTCCGTCTCTGATCTCTTCCCCAACTATGTGCGGTGGGTTAGCAGGTACAACACAGGTCCCAAAGAGCTTGATCAAACATCATAAAAACTTTACGATAAATTATTACTGTCCAGTTATGTTTCCCGGCATCTAGGGATTCATTTAAATATACTCTTTCTATCTTAGATTTTCAACCAGCCTTTGAATTGGCATTCCACATTTATGTGAGCAGCTAGTTACACCATGGGGAAAAAAGAAAGTGTTTGGACAACTTAGAGGCTGGTAAAATCAATAATCCTTGATGGCCTTCAGACCTAGAACTCCCCCTTGGAGAGGCAGCAGATAGTCTGTCTCAGGGGCGCTGATAAAACCAGCACCTTGTAAAACAGGTCAAACCTTGCTTAGTAACACGAGAGTCAACATGGCATCGGTGAGCAGGTCAACCAGCGAGGAGCTGGTGATCACAGAACGCACGCTGATCACAGAGGAAGGCTTTTCTGTCACATGTGGCCACTCTAGCTACTTACAGTAAGATTTCCTTTTGAACAACAACGACGACAACAAAATGCTACACCTCTGGAGCTGGCAAGGTGCCTGCGGTGAGCAGTCAGTAGTCCGTCCCATGGGGGCAGTGCTGGCAGCCAGAAGGCAGAGCAGTGTGTCCTCATAATTTCATTTTCTTCACCACAGGAATTGGCAGTGCTTGATAGATTTTAGCGGAGTCCTCATTAGTGACCAGCTTCACCCAGACAGGACGAAAGCTGCCTTTGAATCCGACAAAAGCCATTTTCTCTGCAAATCAGGACAAAGAAATTAGGAGTGTGTCGGGGCTGCACCAGAAGAACACCCGTGTCCGTCGCTACATCCAATGGCTGGATGGAGCAGGTGGACAAGAGCACACATGCACATAAGCTTGGACAATTATGCATTCTCCAGGTATTAAAGAAATACTTCCCTAATAAAGCTTAATTAAAATTTTATTTACGTGTTGTATGCTTCCATTAATGAATGGGTGATACACAGGAGAAAGAGAGAGAGGGAAAAACCCTTCCAAGCAGGCAGCTTGAGCGATCTATTGAAGCTATCGTTAATCACGTGGTGGTTATATTCAAAAGCCTTTCCTGCCTGTGGAAGGTGGGGGGATGATGAGGGGCAGGACAAGAGACACGACTGATGTTAGTGAGTGTAACACACACACAAGAGGAAAGCATGCCAAAAGCTCACAGTTAGAGCTGATCAGAGCAACGTGCACAATACAGCAATATTCTAGTGCAGTATCTGATACTTTCAAATGAATATGCTTTGTGCCCTCAAGTCAGATTTTTTTTTTTTTCAAGAGAAAACCAGATAAAAATAAGTTCAGACAAATAAAAAATCATGTTTTGGGGCATTTAGTGGGAAAAAGTCCAATATTCTTATTGTTAAAATGTCTTTTTATTTAAAATTAATCTGGAAAATCAAAATCCCTGAATTCTTTACTTCTAAGAACAACTGCCAGAGGACTTTTTCCATCTACAGTATTAAATCAAGAGCTGTTATCCAAAGCTGCAGTGGATACTGAATAAATAAATGACTGGTCCCAGGGTTTTTGAGCACATGCCGACAGAAACAAGCAAGGAAAAGTTTGGAGAAGGAAAAAAACGTCCCTTTACTAGAACCATGGGAGGGGAATAGATCAAAGGTGTTTAGAATTGCATTTTTTAAAAGTGCTTACCTTTTAACCTAAAACCCTCTTCTGCTCCAAGTTTCTCCAGTATTTTAGTCCACGGTCCCCTTGAAATGTATCTTCCTTTAGACGTCACCAGCACTATGGAGCTGAGGGAAACAAAGCCATTTACAAACAGATGAAGAGTCAGAACACATTCCTTACTCGTCTGTCTCAAGCACTGGTAACTCCTGCCTGTGTGTCCCACAAACTACAGTGGTTTCTGCTTTAATGGCTTTCATCAATGCTTTCCAACAGCTTAGTCATATATCCACTTTTCCAATTATGCAAAACCCATTAGGAAGCCAATAGAAGGAACTTTTTTTTTTTTTTTTTTAATACTGTTTTCTGGAGTGATTTAAATGTTTCCAACCAGCAGTTCCATCCTGCTTTGCTCAGAAAGGAACATGCTCTCCCGGGGATGCTCTGAGCAAGTCTCAAATAATTTATTATTCTTACACCATTAGCAGGACAAAGCCTGAAGACATTCACTTCTTTCAGATTTTTGCCAACCTGATGCTTTTCCTTCATTTTCAGTGTGCTTTGGCTTAGAAAGCGTATTATTATTATTGTTGTTATTATTCTTATAGCCTTACTTGCATGTACTGTATTTCACCTCAAAGTTCTCGGCGTCTTCTACAAATGCCAAGGGATAAACAAAAGACATGCAACAAGTGCATTAAGCTGATGCAAATCTGTAAAAGCTTGGGTAACAGTTGGTATCTGCCAAGGCTTAACTCTAAAAGCGTAGAGTAAAAACCCAAACTAAATGTGAAAGGATGATCATATAGTGAGACCTTTGTGGGGAGAAGTACAGGAAAGTACAGGAAACTCAGTGAAGTTAGGCTCCTTACTTCCTACAAGTTCGGAGGAAGAGCTACGCTCCAGTGCGTTCATATTTGTTCAGCTTCTAATTAAAGCTGCACGACAGAGTAATTGAGCAAACACTTGCTTGGATGAAACTATTTCATTCCACTGTGCAGGGTTTCCATGAATGAAACCTCCCTGACTCAAACGCCATGTGCAGTCTTGCAGAAGGAGAGCCTTGCTGGGCCTGCTTTGCTGTGTCACAGTGGACACGAGCCGCTGAAATTAATTAGGCAGCAGCTCCTGCCGAGCTCACGCCCTGAGCTACCCAGTGCTGCCGTTCCATCTTAACACCTCAGCTGGAACTGGAACTGTGCGGGGGAAAACAGCAACGGGTGGTGGCAGAGGAACAAAAGAAGCAAAAGAGTTAAGAGCCATCAGGACTTTTCCTAGAATAAACCTGAGGTGTTAAAATCCTCCAATGCTTATGAGAGTGGATTGAGCTGGCAGGCTGGTTTTGAGTAGTTTGCAAATGCTGAATCACCTCTTTTTTCTTTCTGCAGTTCAGTAAAATCATTACTTTCTATTAAGCCTTTCTTGCTATGGAAGTTTAAAATAAATTCACCAGATGTTTCGTTTTCTTATCCCTGGGAAACTCATCAGAAAAGTGGATTTATTTTTTTTAAAAGAGGAATTTGGCCTGCAGAGAGTTGCTTAAATGAACAAAGAGGGTTGTCGTTGCTAGAAACACCTCACACCCCCAAATCCATAAATGTTAAAGTTGTTCTAGCAGTCGCTTCACGAGAGGCTGGCGAGGCTGGTGGGGCCCCTTCCTCTCCGTCAGCACCATCGCTCTGTACAGGCCGTGCTCTGCATCGCGGCGGGGAGAGGTGACAAGAAGCTGCTGGCTGTCATGGCAGCATGCATGGCATCTGCATGGCGTCTACACCTGACTGAGCAACACTTGATCCAGCAAATGGATGAGAGGTGCCTCAGGGCTGTAGCTGGAGCCTCTGCCTGATCAGACTGGAAAGGCTTGCAGGGGATGGGCCGGGAAAACTTTTGGTGAAAGGAGGAGAATAATTGGAGGGTTCTGTCCTTGCAAAGACACACAGCTGAGTGGGACCTGAGAGGTGCTGACCCTGTTGGGTCAATTTCCAGTCCTAGTCCTAGTCCTAATCCTAATCTTAATGCTAATCCTAATCTGGTTCCAACACTAATCCAGAGAAGACAATGAGGCTCAGAAAGACTTAAATACACCTAAAGTCTAATTACAGTTAAATCCTCTAAAGTAAGAAAGAATCCAAGAGCTGGATTTAGCCAGGATTCAGATTGGATTTTTTGCAAAAGAGGATGATGGCATCTCTGAAAAGCTCTCCCTTTTTTTTTTATGAAAGAAAAGTGAGCAGCTACCATGCTTCTCTGCAGTAACTACTCAATGTGGTTTTTGCAGCCTTCAGCATTATTTAAGATAGTAGAAATACATCTGTATCCACCTGTGTGGCACTCTGCTGAAACTTCCCTAGAATAAATGCCAGAACAATATCCTGTCTATCTGCCCACAGTTCAGAGGATTCATCAACAAAGCAATCATATTTGTATTAAATGTTACGTATCAGATTCCAAATCAGAACAGATATAGTAACAATTAAAAACATTCATTTCCCAATAGCACTCCACAAACAAACATGAGAACAATCCCTTTGGTCAGAGGGTTTCTGATGTTGTTCCCATTCCTATTCCAGCAGATGAACCTGCTGTCCTCCAGGATGCGGGAACGTGTCGGCTGCTTACCACCCACTTGCAAAAGTCTGCATTTCTGGCTGCCCATATTTAAAAAATAAAAGCATCCAGTGCTTCGGTCTGGCCAGGGAACATGTGCAAAGAGGAATGCATTTTATTAGTGGAATCTTCTGTGATTTGAGCGAGTATGCAGGCAACAGAAAAATGTAAACTGTGCACATCTGTACCGATAAGTGCAGAGAGTTTATTTGTGAATTTAAGTCTGCGGTTTGTCTGTAACCCACAACATAAATGTAGATCTGCAGTTTATTAATCAAATGTAGTTCTGCAGTTTATCTGGGGCTTGACCAATTCCTAAATCACAGAGTCTGCATCCTTCTGCTGCCTGCGTGTCCTGCTCACATTTGGACTCTGTCAGAGCTGGCAGGTACAAATGCACATCGTTAGTCCAGTCAGTCTGGCCCATGCTGGGTGACAAAAACTGGGAAAAACATGAGCGGTGTACAGCATTCTTGTACATTGCAGCTTAGTAACGGCAGATTATTTACTCACTGATCTTTGATGTTGTTGACATAATTTTCTATCTGTGCTGGGATTCCTTGTAGAATTGAATTTTTGAATGTTACTCGATCAACAACTTTCCCATGATGTCCGTCAATCACAACCAGCTGGATGCCCTCATCAGTGAGGAAGAACCTTACACCATCCACCTGTGTGGGGGAAAAAATATTCTTAGTCTGTCAAAGTAATACAATTGCAAATAGTCACCTGTAAGAAGCACTAAGAGTGTTGAGTCATGGGACTGCTCTTCTGCTCTTTCTTTCAAAGGGCAGAATTCCAGATATTTGAGGTCAAGCTGTCCTGCATTTTTGCTAATATGGGGAAGTTACAGCCTTTTTAAAAATATTTTTTCAAAGCACAAAGCAAATGTGACCTGAATCTAACTATCCATGGTAACTTAATAAACGAGTTTTTCATAAAAACAAAGCAAGTATCTTTGAATTTTGTCCCATAAAGTTCACTTGAGAACCCACCTCAATATATGCAAAGTCATCCCTTAGGTGGAAGTACTGTTTCTTGTAGGTCTCTATTTTCACTTCTAGTAGGTGGTCCTTAGTCTTCTGTTTAAAAAAAAAAGAAAAAAAAAAAAAAAAAAAAAAAAAAAGGGAGAGAAAGGGTTTATTTAGTGAGGATGTCCATTACCCAAATGCTGTGTTTTCAGAAAGCTTTTTAAACTTTGAAATTCAATCAACAAGAAATCTACATAATAAGCACTGACTTGCCAAATTACGTTGCTAATGAGACTGGGCACAATGGTAACCTCTCTGCTCATCCTGTCAGCATTTAAATTGTTTCACCAAATGGCAGAGTATAAGTGATTCTCACTCTGCAGAGCTGACATGTAATTCTCTGAGGCTTTGCTGTGCATTCCTGCTTCAAGGGTGATGAGTGAAAAAAAACAAAAAAAATAAGATTCCCCTCCCTCCCCCAGAACTGCACCCGCACTGGATTGGATATAGGAGACAGTCTTGTACAAAATCCTGTATGTGATTTTGTCCCTTCACTATGCAGTCCCTTCTCTGACACTGCTGTTCCTATGGCCTGGAGGAGCTGGAGGCCAGGCAAGAGACCTTGTGTCTCTCCAGACTCACATGCCCTGGACCAACTTGTCTTCCAGCTCCTCACTTTTAACCCTGTGCTTTTAAGCACAGCACCTCACAATAGAGCCCCAAAAGACTAAGTATCCAACTTCAGATGAAGTCTTGGGTGGCTCTGTCCTTTGAGGACCTGTGATCTCTGCATGTGCAAGAACCTGTTTCATACTGTTTCACCTACCTGAACCATTTCAGAAAATCAGGCACAGGATATACTAAACCTGGGACAAAGTAATCCTATGTCTGTGGGCACAGTATGTGCCAGAACTACAGGTTTACACTGGCAATAATTCTGTGATAAGAAATCAAGTACTTTACCAGTTGTGCACTAGAGAGTTTCTTGGGCATTGGCACTTCTACTATTGGGGTCTCGATGTACTTGGGATAGGCCATGGCTTCACAGTCGCTGACGTCAGCCGTCTTTGGGATCATAGCCTTGATCCTTATTCGTTCACAGCCTTTGACAGAGCAGAAAGCAAATTTCTCTTTCTCATTTTGAGCCTTGAGTTTCAGAAACAGCAGCCTGCAGTTAGGGGAGAAAAGTGAATGGCATCTTTGAGGCTTTTGTGCAAAAAATGGGTAAGTCCCAGTTTTGGTGGACTCCTTTGCAGTAATGTATGTTGTAAACCCGCAGTGCCAATGTCTGCATTTCATAGTGCTCAACACACCATATGCAAATAAAATCTCAGAAATCGTTTGGGGAGGTCAGGGAACTTAAGACAGAGAAATTTATATGACACCTGAACTCCCTTTGAGGTCTATTTTGTAATGATACATTTATATAGAAACACATGCTTTGTATTTTAGGTCTTTCTTTCTTTCCCATTATTTTAATTCTTTAAAAAAAATAACAGGCTTTATGCTCTTAGTTCCTGTGCATCCTTATTGTGTTGTTTATAAATGGTTGCTGTTCAAAACAAAAAGGATTGGGTGTGTCTCCAGTTCAGTTTCATGGTCTGTGCTTTGCTTATGTCTTTTTTTTTTTTTTTTTCTAATTTGTATTCATTTGGAAAAGCATTTCGCAGAGTAATTGGCAGTGCAGCAGAGGCTATGAATGACTGGCAGCTATGGGAGTCCCAGGAAAATTAAATGCTGGTCACATTCCCAGAAAGACTTTCTGGTTTTGTTGTGATCCCTGCTAATGGTGTTAGCCAAACAGCTCACAATTCCAGCAGCTTTCTCAAAGCTGTATCCAAATGAGCAAGGCCTGCTTCCTTACCCAGTGTCCTCATCCCAGTAGTAGTATCCTTTGCTAGGATATCTGTGCTCCAGTTTCTCCATTTGAGAGGTTCTATAGAAGGTTCCAGTTTTGTACGTTTTCTTCAAGAGACGATTGTGGATGTCTGAGAGAATGGAAAATGTCGTCCCTTTAGGATAGCAAAACCCTACTTGGATCCAGTCGTTCCTAAAAATAGCAAAGACCCACATTACAACAAGTCAACACATGACTATTATTTTCCTGGGCCTGCTAGAAGCCAAACTAAATAATTCACTCTGAAATGTAACTTAATTTTTTCCTGGCTGGTTAAATTTTAATGGTTTGGGATGAATCGATGCAACGTAAATTAGACATAACAACCATGGTTAGTTAAGCAATGCGGGTCAGATCTGCTGGTGATTTCTACACCTGTGACTTCCATGCACCAGGAATGAATTAGCTCTAGACTCCTAAAAATGAACCGTGTTATCTTGCAGGGCTTCCCCGGGGGAGGAAACAGGAACCTGAGATGTCAAATGGAAAGATGGTAAACTGAATGGGCTTCCTGGAACAAGCATGCTCATTCTGTAAAATCTCATGAGGTGATGACCTCACCCATTAAAAATCTGCAGTTACACTATTGGGCTGGAATGTTGGAATTTGGTCAGATCACTCACTTGTTGAAGTTGATGAGCCATATGGCCAGCTCTTCAGGGGCTGTCTTGTCCCAGTGGATGGTGTAGCCTTTCCTCAGAGTTATAACTGGCTGATACTGCTGGTAATGAGTGCTTTTGCTCAAAGCCCCTTCCAAGTAGAGTGGGTGATTGTGGTAGTCATTTTTTATTATTTTCATCTTCAGGTTGGCTGGCTTGTAGGCTTGGATGTATATCTAGATAAAAAAAAAAAAAGAAATCATCAAGGGTTTAATGCACTACAGTAAAACATTAAAGGCGCAGCTACTTCTAGCTGTGCTAGATGTGAACTAGTGTGAGGCCTGTGACTTCAGCAGTGGCCTATACATTTATATTCAGGTTCTTAAGCTTCCTTTTCAACAACATAAATGGTTTTCAGGAAAAAAAGAAGGATCATTTCCTCATCCACTGAGTTCAAAAATATGTGTCAGTCAAGGCTTCAAAGAGGCCTGCATTAAGGCTGAAGTATTTCACAGCGTTAGTGGCAGCCCTCAGCAGTGGGACAGTATCTACCTCAGACATCTGACTTCTACCTAACAAGGACCCTTCTGTCTGGATTTCAGAAGCAGGAAAACCAGCTCAGTGGTTACAAATTGGCTTTAGTGGCACTACACAGAAAAAAAACAACAGTTGCAACACCCAAGACAAAAACAGGCGCTACTCATGAGAGGAAAGTGAGGACTCTCTCAAGGCAGCAGCACTTGGAGCTCGTGTGGTAGGAAGAATGGTTTAGTGGTTACACAACAGGATGAAAGACCATGAGAGCTCAAGTCGTCATTTTGACTCCTCAGCACATTTCCCATAACACTGTGGGCAACACTTCCCTCCATAAATCATGGAAAAATAACTAGCCGACAGCCCATAGATTTATGAATATTAATCTGTTAATGCTCACGGAGCTCTTAGGGGACTTCAGGCAGAAGTTATTACAGTTGTTAACAGTTAAGGGCAAAGTATCTGAAAATGTACCACAGTATCCTCATGTCCAAAACCACCTGTGCAGGCATGCAGATAAATAAATCCTGAGTACTCTGAAGAAAGTCCATTTCTAAAGGTCAAGCTTTACAGTGCCAAGAAATTTAAAATAAACTAAAGCGACAATGATACTGCAAGGTAAGCAGCTTTACCTGCGCAAAGTGTCCGCTGCAGATGGAACCCCTCCAGTCGGGCACGTCGATGCAGTCAGGGTGCTTGATTAACCAGTTATCTTCTTTTATCAGGTATGAGCCTGGATATTCGGACACAGAACCATCTACGTCATGAAAAACGGATGTTTTATCACCATCCATATCTAGATCATTGAACCAGGGTCCAGGTTCTCCAAAGAACACTCTTGAGGTAATCTAAACAAAACAGTGAAACACATTTACATCTGCAGAAAGGAATTCACCACTTACAGTACAGAGCAAAGGATGGCTATGGCTCAAAGAATCCATTTTCTGACCTTATTTGGCATTGGAAAGTAATTTGGCCAAAAAATAGTGTTGGGTTTGTGACTCAACTTGTGCATGAAGATATCTGTGTATGCACTAACATACACATAACCCTTCTTTAAAAGGCCATGGATTTTGGCTCCTTGAGACACTGTAGGCTTGATATTCAATGGCTCTGAGGCCCCATGACTCCAGATGAAGTCTGGGGTGGCAGGTCTTCTGAGACAGCACTTACGTGGTAATAAAACTATGAGTTTCTGAAACTGAGCATCCAAAAATGGAAGCACCAAAATAATTCATTTTGTTAGTCGGCAGGAACATCAGTGTCATTTCATACTGGAATTAAGGATTGTCTCTCCTTTGCCTGCACACTGCCTCTTCGTTAAGCCTGAGCTCAGTGTAGAGCTGGGTCACACACTTAGAAGGTGTGTTTGATTTGTCAGACAGAGCAGACACAGATTTCCCTGCTGACCATGGGGAAAGGCCTAAAACAACTAGAATTTCAACGTTAGCTGTGAGAACGTTTGTTATAAAATTCTGGAGGAAGGTTCAGGAGACGGAGCGATTTCACTAGAGCCACTTCACTCATTGTCTGCTAATGTATTTTTAAGGTTCCAAAGCCACATAAAGTCACACTGATGCTGGGAGCAACCAGTGACGTCCCCTGGGAAATAGCTGCTCAGGCAACTTCTGACTGATATTTTTATCCAGCATAAATAAATGTCATGTCACCAGCCCGCCCGGTGCAATGTGAGAGTGATTGACCAACGCTTTTAGGGGAATTTTGCCTTTTCCATCCCATTTGGCACAAGGATTGCTAGTCAGCACTTTTCCTGACACGTGAGCAAGTCTGTTAATTTTTTGAAAGTTAAGCAACCCAAATCATTTCAGTTCCAACCACTTTATTTATTTATTTGTTTGTAATGTTTGGCAGTTGGATTTAACAGCTGCTAGAGGTGAACCTCAGCAAACCAGTTAGCACATATTTGTGCAAGCAAATACAATAACTCAAAAGCAGACCCCAGGACGAGTTCAGACCAGCACCCAGAAGTTCATACTGTAATTCAAAGTTTGGCAGTCCCATTTTGGCTGGGTTCTGCTCTCATTTATGTCTGCAGAACTGGAGTTCATGGAATTACCCTGATGTGCAGGGCTGCAGAATTACCCTGCACTGGCTCAGTTTCACTGGCTGTTTCCCAAAATCAGTATTTTCTCCTTCTAGGTGAGTTAGACCTTCCACAACAGCCTTCCTTCTGTTGTTGCTTTAATATTATACTGCTGTTGAAAATAAGGGGGCAGGTTCTTCTCTCTATTTCAACAGTTTCTGAGACACAGAAATGGAAATGATTTCCACTTGAATGTCACTATTTTTTTGAAACTAATGTCTGCTTCTGGTTTGCTGCAAACCTGTCAGAGATTTGTATTTTCTTGTTATTTCACCCATTCAATTTTCTCTTTTTTAGCTGCTGTTCTCAAACTTCTGGCAAAGACAATGGGCAACCTCCTGAAGATCTTGTGTTTTCTCCTAAAGGCTGCTACACCCTTTTTGCCCGCAACCCCATTTCCAAGCCACCTGGAAAAGACTTTGCTGGGAAGGATAACTCACAGGGACGTCTTCAAAATGAATGTCAGTGACGTTGTTGTTGGGGCAGCTCTGCCAGGCGTTATTGAGCCGAAAGGCCAGTGCACTCGTGTGCCGGCGGTCCAGGGCAGCGAATTTGCGGAAGGTGCAGTTCTGGACGTTGATCGGTCCATCGTAGAACTGAATACCTCGAATGGGAAAATCCCTAAAACATATTTGGAGAAAAGAGAAAGACTTGGTCAGGACATTAGCAGGAGGATGAGAATGTATTCTAGACATGTACAGCCCCACAGCACTTGTTTCCCAGCTGCTTTCATTTTTCACAGCCCTTAGCATGACTCCTGAGTTCGTCTTTTGCAAGAAAAGGGATTTCCCTCCTTTTCAGGCCTGCAATGTCCTCTTATCCTTGCAAGTTCAGCTCAAGTTCTTTTGTGTCTGAACAGATCATCTATCTTTGTTCTGTGCTCCTCAAGAGAAGAAACTTAGAGCAAGGCCAAAGTATTGACCTAGAAGTGAATAAATCTGTGTTTGCCATCTGCAATGAGTCTGCAGCAGTGAAACCTGAAACTCATCAGAGCTGTGCAGGCTTGCTGGGCCAAATAATGGCAGGGCTAAAAGAAGTCCCACTACATCTTTCAAAGGAACTTGGAGAGGAACAGGGCAACTCAACTGCAATAAAAATGGCTTTGAAAACAAGGAAAGGTCTTACAATCTATAGGGTTGAAAAGAGATGAAGGGCAGACTAATGAACCTTTATTGACAGCCTTTTCTGATATCATCTGCAAAGTAAAGACCACACAATTTTTCAAACTGATTAAGTGAACAAGATGCTTAAACTCCTTAAGAGGCTAAGATAAGGTATTTCAAATTTTACTTATGATAAATAAATTTGATCCCTTCCTCATATGAAAGGTTTCCCTTAGACAAGGCTTGCCTGCTCCTGTGCATTTGTTCTGTCACTGTGAGTTTCTGCATGCAACACCCAAGATGAGATATGCCCACATATATATACATAAGGGATATTAGAAGGAGAGTAGTAGCAGATTGGATTTTCAGTATTACTATAGATAATAATAAGCCTCCTGTATCGCTACCGACAAGCAGAATTGAGGTGTATAATAGAGCAGAAAAAAAATAGCTGAGCTGTTTGTTCACTGTAGGGCTACTGTTAGGATAACTATGTTTTTAGGAATAACAACAACACATTATTGCACTTGCAAACCAATCTGTAGGACTAAGGTCTAGGAAGAGGCCACACACAGAGTTCACTGGCCATTTCAAAACTATTCAACAAAGGCATCGCATTCCTGTAGCACAGCAGCAATAGTAAGAGCAACTCTGAGGACATCTATGACCACATCTGGGCCAGTCCAAGACCAGGGAAGGGCTGCTACGAGCTTTTCTGGCAGCTGACCTGGACGGAGACTGCCACATTGCTCAGCTGCTGCTGACCACATATCCAGAAGTGCCCAGCTAGCACACACTCCTTTTGCTGTCTTCTCAGCTCTGTTTGCAAAGGGAAGGTGGAAGCAAAGAGAAGTTTGATGCTGTCTTGGCAGTCTGCAAGTATGTGCCCGCCAGCAGCAGCTGCACAGCGAGGACTTTGGGATTGACAGATATGAAACCAAATCCTCTGAGTGTAATGGTTCTTAAACCAAACAGTGCTGAAGAAACCACACTGGGCTGGACTTTGCACCGAGAGTGGGAACAGTGAGCGCTTTGATGTGCTGAGCTGAACTTACGGGCCGATGGGCAGGGTCCTTCCTCTGTGATCCAGACCTCCAGGTCCCCAGATCTCATTGTCCATTGTCTCGGTGCCCAGGTTTCCACTCTCGCCAACGAACAGGCTGTTCTTGATTTCTTGCTTTGAGCCGTCGTCATGAGGGAAGGTCCCACCACTGCCAGGGAAGGGCTGGAGGTGAAGGGGCTGCTCACACCCATCCCCACCGGCCGTGCCCCAACCTGCAGCACCACCTGCGCCACACTTACCTTGCCAGGGTCAGGCCAATGCCGTTGTCAGCAAACCTGCAAAGAGAAGAGAGATGCTTCAGATGAGGTTTGCTTTTGGTTTTGTTTTATCATGCCAAACAAAAGTAACCAAACCACGGAGGTATAGGCCACAGGGCTTAATTACTGAAGAGTGCACAGGCTGAACTCAGGCTTTTCCAGGTTTGTTCCCTGTCCAGTTTTGGAAGATCTCTCTTGGCACATCTTGCAGTGTATACAGATCACATGAAGCAGCAGACATGCACCTGACTGCTCCGAGCTGAGGTTAAGTCGGTGATTACTGGGCATCGTTTACTTGTCTGATAAAGCTTTTTCCCTGTGTCTAATGACCATGCTCTTTTCACTGTTAAGTAAGAAGATCATGCTTATCTCCGACGCCAACCAGCTTTTATTATTTAATAGTGCTTTGCCTTATGTGTACCTCTGTGCTCCCCTGTGTTCATGTATCACATACTGCTTCCATCAACCAGCTTTACAAGGGGAAATATTATAAAAACAGAGAAGCTTGGCTTCTCTTTCATCAACAGAAAGATAGAGATCACATCTTCCTTATTAAAAAAAAGAAAAAAAAGAAGAAGAAAGATTAAAATGTCTTTCCATTTTGCTGCAATTCCAAAGCTTTTAGATGAGATATATCACAACTGTCAGTCTCTGACTCCTGCTTATAGAAAGGCTACAATTAATATGATAGTTTGAGTCAGTCTTGATGGTATCTTCACATTGGTGCCGCTCTCGACATGTTTGTCACTGATCTCAGCAAAACCAGCAGCGGAGGTCTGGCAGCAGAGTAAACCCAGCTCTGCCCTGCTGCCGTCTGCAGGTGGCAGCCCTTCACAGCTATCGCCTCCCCTCTGCTCCTCCCGCCCCAGGAACGCACGCTGCTCATGCACTGCAGGCCACATGGACAGTTGTTTTGTTAATGTAAGACGTAAGTCTTTTTCTAGCAATAGAAATGGAAATTGCAGTGGCTATAAAGACAATTACAGTTTGATGGCTGCTTCCTCGAATCCACACACACAAGCTGATGAAGTACTCAGTCTTCAACAGCCTCCTCACGCTGCATTTGCACCCTGGGAAATGCAAATATCTCCATGACGGGGCTGTGATCCGCGAAGGCAGCACTCGCTGGAGTGCACTAGGTGTTTCTGGTCCCTGAGTTCATAAGAAGCACAAACTGCATGACACACAATTACGTTTCTGACCATTCTGCTGTAGTCCCGTTGTCACGAGCCTGAGCGGTTGCTGGAGCCAGCTGATACGACCAGTTGCTTTGAGAGGTTTGGGTCGCTCGAAGGTAAGGCTGCTCTGGCTGGGAACTGGACACCAGACAATGGCACAACAGCTACTCCTACTAGGGTTATCACAACATCCTTCGCAAAGCAGCTTTTTCCTTTTTCTCCTCTTTCTTCACTGAGGTTGATATCAGGAGCCTGGCTCAGCAAAAGAAACTGTGGAGGATCATCTGTTTTCAAGTGCAAAGCAAATATCTGTTCTGACCAGCGCAGGAAATGGCCTTCAAAGAGCACAACACGCATTTGCCCAGTGTCTCTCCCTTGCTGCTGTGATGCATAGTTTTATGTCTGCTTCGTCAGTACTTGCTTATTCAGCATAACAGTGAACCACATAAAACTGATCTGTGACCAGGCTTAGCCAGGAAAGGTGGTGGATTTTGTTGCTTTCTTTTCAAAGCACCTCACTTTTCACGTAAAAAAAAAAAAAAAAAATTGGTTTTATTTTTAGTTATTTGCATCTGTGTGTCTATATCTGTGGGTATTTGTGACCATTTTTTAGCATCACACAGAGAAACAATCTGAGGGATCTTCAATTCAGACAAAGCAGGTTTTGTTTGTGCAAAATAATGCCTGTGTTTACTTAACGTTTCATCTTTATTTTGGTCTTGGCCACACGAAAGGTGCAAAGCAATATAAATAGTCTGAACCACAGCTATGCTCGCCATAAACACCAGGCTGAACTCGGAGAGTTGAAATAAGGCAAAACTCACTGGCAGTTGTCCAGCCACACATCTCCACCCCGCAGCCAGGCCCCGTGATCCTGATTCTTGTAGGCAATAAAGCGCTCAATTATTGCAGGTTCCCTGGGCTTCAAAGGATCAGCGTCTTTGTGTGGGCTGTATCTGTAACCAGAAGGAGAGAAGAAAGGTTGGTGAGGGAAGGCAGCCTTTCCTGGTGGACAACTCTGCTAAACATCTGGTTTCTGCTAACTCAGGAACGGCTTTGGGACAACAGTCCATCCAAGTAGCGTGTCTAGTCAAGCTGCAATGGCCAGACCCGACTGCCAAGAGAAGGACGGTCCAGGCGAAGCAGTTGTAAAGACCCACTCCAAGTTTCCTTTCACCTTTCCGTTATTGTATTGCTGATATATTGCTGAAAGCATGGAAAGTTTATTATTGCTCCCAAAAGTCTGAGATATTTTTTAATTCTTTACTGTTATCCTGTAGCAAATTCCTGTTACTCAGACAAATATCCTTTTGTTTTCCCTTTTGAGCATTCTTATCTCCTAACCTTGGCTATACTGTGGCAAAGAGTACCACTGCCAAATTTTCCTTGCTGTGGAAAGGAATTGAAATACCTTGAAGAGGGGCTGAGAGTATGTCCTTCGCTATTCCCACTATACATTACCCAGGACACATGTACGAGATTTATTAACTCTGAAGTTCTCAAGTGTGATGACATATTGGCCTGATGTAGGAAAAAAGCAGACACAAGTGGAAACTGCAGCAATGTGTGCCCTCAGCTGCTGCCTGTTGGCTACCACTCGGGCCACGGGAGCTGCGCGAGGATCTGGCTCGCTGGGGTGATGCTGAGCTCGGCTGTCATTTACCCAGTCCTGAGGCACAGCTTTCCCTTCTGCTACTGAAGGAACATCTTCCATCATGCTATACATCTTGGAAAGCCTGACTGATGAGTATCTAACTCAGTGCCAGCAACGGATGGTCCAGAGATTAAAATTCATGCCTCACCAATGGGTAGCGAGGCCAAGCTGTCAAAGCGCTAACAGATATTCGATAGCGCTTTGCTTTCCTTAATAAGCCATCATATCAATCTAAAACTGAGCATCAGGCTGATAGCGCTCCAGTAAATTAATATTGCTTTGGCAGCTTCATCACTGTGAATTTGCTTTCAGAGAGAGATTTAGTGTCAGCCCTTGTGAATTCCCTGGACATTGTTAAATACAGATACTTTGAGATGGATTCCAGTTTCATTCACATCCCTGTATAACTGGAGGAACACTACAGAGTACAGAATTTGGCCTATATATTTAATGCTGTAACTGAATGCCGAATAATCCCTCCAACGATCCAGTCTACCTCAAAGTCTGCCCCAGCCAGTCCAGCTATAATCATTTATTCAGTCTTTCTGTCTTGACACATGAAAAGTAGAAAGTGGTATAAATAATCTGAGCTGCACCCTATGCTGGTGGGTAATCCCCGAGCATAAACATGACTGCATTATGAATTGCTCGGCTTCCAGGGGTCATTCCTGCCCTTGTATGGTAAGGGACAAATTGCCTTTTGCAACCACTTACTGTGCCTCTGGCAGCAGGCAGTTTCCCAAGGCACGTGTTCAGCTATATGGGAAAGCAGCATCAAGCTCCCAAGAGAATTTGGAGATACTTGCAGAGCAGGATGCTCTTAAGTTAATTTTTCAGTAGTTACTTTTATTATTGAATTAATAATTTCAATTAGTCGAGCATTAAAATAATGTAAATAATATTCACTTCTGAACATCTTTTAGCATCAGTTGCTAGGCAAGGCCCTGGAGTGATGTGGGTCACAGGATAACTAATACCTGAGCTGCTGGCTGGGTGCCCTCGGGAAGGAGGACCGATCCCACCGCGGCAGTACTTGCCCAGTGCGTGACTACAGCAATCCAGATAACCCACACCCCAGAGATGGAAAGGAGAAAAGGGAAAAATTAACAGTTATTCTCCCCTGCTGAGCACAGGTTTTCAGCAGGTTTCTCTTCCCTACATGGTTTCTTCTGTCAAGAAATCCAGTTGTGAGTGAATGCAGGTTGGGTGCTGCTGCAGGCAATCGGCCTGGCAGGAAAGAAAACTATGAAAGTTGAGAATATTTAAGTCCTTCTCTCTCCCTGGGGTTGGTACCTAAATTAGGAGCCAGACTCAATCTCTAATGAGATAAGAGGGTGCAAATGTGGTCCTTGCGCTATGATACTTTGACTGCAAGAAGCCCTCTGCTTACATCTGCCTCCCCAGTGGGGTCAGCTTTGGGGAAGAGTGGCGATTCTCAGATGCCACCAGACCGTGGCAGGTCTGCCAATACATTACGCTCTCTAGAGAGGTTTCCAGTATTTCTAAATTACTTTATTATGCTGCACAGAGTCTGTCCTCCCCTGAGCAGGGATGAAGGGTCGCTCTGTGCATTAATTGTAATTATTATTGCAGTGTCAGATTTGAAACTAGACAGAAACTGGAAATCAAAGTGTAAGCTCCATCACAAAAGCACTCCCTGTTCAAGCAGGTCCTAAAATAATGAAGAAAATCAATAGCATTCCTAGGAAATACTTTAATTTCTTATTCCTGGGAAACTCTTGCAGCAAGTTCTGCTGTTGACAAGAAAACATTTCATTTTCTTGCTTATCTACAAAAAATAAAAAGTCAATGGAATGGAATACCCTAGAGCAGATGTAACATCCATGCCAGCTCAGCTCAGAGCTAAAGAGCAAGGACAAAACCAGAAGGATGTGGGTGCTGGGGTCCGTGAGGAAAGGGAATGGAGAAGATGAAGTTAGAAAGTGGTCAATCTAAGTGAAGATCTTTCCTCAATAAGAGCCATCCCAAAAGCATTGCCATGATTCTTGTCAGGTTGCTTGGGGGCAATTTTATAGCTTTCAGTCAGTGCTATAGAGAAGTCTTCCAAACCAAACTGTGCAGAACACCTTACCTCCCAGAAATGAGTGTCAGGATAGGTCTTTTGTCCTTGGCTGAGGCTGGAGTCGTTTTGACGCCATTGTCAATGATCATTCCAGCCTAAAAGAAAAGAGAAATGCAATATTACAGTATATTTGTATATTCTACAGTTCTTTCCATCTCGAGGCTCTGCCTCCAATTGTTCCAAGCCCAAGTCACTCGCACGATACTAAGAACTGCTTCTGTTAGTGCCACGTGAAACAGAGGGCTGCCAGGACTATCCCCACTTGCATACACCCCCAAAAACTGCCGCAGGTTTCCCGAAACTGCGCCTCTCTTGTAAATGCATGCATCCCCATAGACATAAACACCCTGCTTCAGTCGGAAGGACTCAGTGACAGTAACACACAGCCCCACAACACAGCATGCTAAGGGTAAATAAGTAAAGAGAAGGTGATTAGACACAGCGGCCCGTATTTATCCCTCTAGAAGCTGTTCAGTTAATTGCTAACATTGGCAGTTGAGGTCTATAATTAGACAAGCTGCCAATAGATACTCCTGGAGGCACTATTTCGGGAGTGCAGAAGCAGTCTGAGCAGAGGGAAGAGCCTCCCTGCATGCCCAAGAGCCAAGTGAAGCGGGTGCTGGCTGACTCCGAGTGCTCCCGCGCCAGCACGCAAGCTGCTTTATCTGCAGACACAAACAACTTTTAGCGAAACAGAAAGCACAGGCATTAATAGCTTGCAGACCCAAAGAGCTGGAGTGAGAAGATGGTGTTTTTTTCGAGGGCAGCATTCCCGTTGCGTGCAGACTCACCCGGTAGTTGGAATGCGCGCGGTTGTTGTAGAATTTCCCCATTGGCATGTGCTCCGAGTAGCCAGGAGAATACATGCCCGCTGAGGGCCCTGTCGGCACGTGGTGCAGAACAAACCAAAAGCCTGTCTCCTGAGAAAGACAACAGACATCTGAGCCTTTGCTTGAACTTCTTTGCTGGTCTACATTAGTCCAAGGATTTATCAGTAAAGCTGCAAGATGTAAGCCAGAAGATTTCAGGACAAATCACCGCTAGCAGCATTGACCTGGATAACTAGATGCACCAAAGAGTTTAGCACTCACATTCACACTCCCAGCCAACATCTTCAAGATGCCTTAAGTGAAGCTCTGACACCTATATTGAAGCTACAGTGAGACTTTCAGAATCCATAACACACACACACACACACTGCTGTCCCGTATCACTGCATGTGTGCATCTTAAAAATCAGATCGTTTTTATTTAGTTACCCAAAAATGTATCTAGGAGCCCAAATCTAGACACTCAGATTTAGAAGCTTTGGAAAGACCACATCTCTTTGTTTAAGGCTTGGTTTGCTTGTTTATTTGTCTTCGCAGGAAAATAAAGGCTCCTGATGTGACCAAAAATTCCTGTGGAATTAGCATTAGTGCTGATTGAAATTTCAGAGCACCATCACTGTGCTGCAGTCAACAGAATCATTGCCAAAGACTTCCCTGGGACTCCGCAGTCACATTTATTTAATTTATTCAGGCTGCACACTGTGCAAAGGCTGGGAATTTTTGTTAAAGCCATCCATGTCTAGAAACAGCAAGTGACAAGAAGCATGGAGCAAAAGGAAAAGCATTATTTTTCATTGGCAGCGCCAGCCACATTAATATTTGTCTCCATCTAACAGTTTCAAAAATGCCAGAGTAGCAGAAGCAGGTTTTATTCCAGCACGAGCCTCAGCCTTGCAGGGCTGTCACCGGTTTGGGTCGTTACCAAATAAGAAACTTCTGCACTCACTTCGGATCCTGCAGCCGCACAGTTTGTAAGGTGGTTGTGTGGGTTGGCTATCCAGAAGGTGGATACGGCGCTGCAGGTCAGGAAAACAAAGAAAAACATGAAAATGACACTTTGAGCACACACCAGCATCACCAATCAGCTCCCCCCAGTACAGGCTGGGTTGATAACTCCTCAGATAAGGGGTCCTGCCTAGGGGGCAAAGGGAATGTTTTTTTTCCTTCTCTTCTCATACCACATTTGTCCTCTGTGGTTTGACAGAGAGCATGGCCTTATCTTTTAAACCCCTGAGTATTAAATGAGGAATTTCGACTGTAACTCTAAGCCTGCTATGAAGCTGTCAAATGTCAGTCATGTTTTATGATAAGGTAAATATGTTGTTGCACAAGTCACAGAAAAGAACTTTGCCCCCAAATAAGCCCTCAGGTTCATTAGAGACCTCGTTTAATCAAGGGACCTGACGAATTGCCTCTTAAGGGCTTTCCAAGTGCACCCCAGTACCTGCCTTTTCCAAGAGCTGCTGTGATTCATTAACTTTATTTGCTCCCACCCCCCTATGCATTTCTTTTAGGACAAAAGGACTCCATTTGCCTAACACCCATAAAAGCCTCTTAATTGAAAGATTCACATCAAGAAGGAAAGACCAATCCATCACTGTCCATCCTGTGACATACAGCATTCATTAACCAACAGGAATATGAACTTTGGGAGGAAAACATCCAGTGCTTACAATAAGAAGACTTGCTCCCTAAATTCGTTGGGTGAGATTCATCCTCTTGCAGAAGATGAACCTGTGGAAACCTTGTGTCTATTTTAAACTTGCTCTGAAGGACTGCAAGGGAGCTGTAGGCCAACTGATTTTGCTGGCCTAAGATGAAGTTCCTTTTGTGTGACTTTATCATGAAAACATAGCAATTTTTTTCCATTTCACTCATGGGATTGGTCTAGAAAAAAGAATTTGAGATTATTTATAGACTACCTCCTGCTGTGCAGGCAAAGGTAAGGACATTATATTTCCACAGTGACCTGTCTTTCGGCCTGATCTCATTCCTCAGAGCCACGTGGACTGGGCAGGTTACTGTGTCATTTGGCACAATCCTATTGTCTTAATTTCTGGCAGCCGTTGCCTGCCTGCCTCTTCCACGCCGCAGCGGTGCTCGGCCTTTGTCCGTGCGCTGGGTGCCTTGGCCACTGCCCCGGGGGCAGCATTCGTGTACTCAGGCACTGGCAGGCTGGATGAGCCCAGCGCAAAACAAGTTATTTTTCTAATCAGACAGACCTCGAATTCTTTTATAAAGGAAGACATTGCAGATCAAAGTACCGTAGGACATTTTCATTAGATCTCTGCCTATCCTTCCTAGCACTTTTTCATGTAAGAGTCTTCTAAATGACAGAAAATTTGTCCCTCTGACTATTAAATGGATTATCAGTGGAAAATGAGCACAATGGCTGATTAACTCTTATTTTATGAATGGAGACATTAAGAGTAATTTATAAACAAAAACAGATGTGAAAAAGAGCATTGCATGAATTCATCTCTTTCCCTTGCCAAAGAAAAAGCTAAAAATATGTTTCCTTGGACAAAACCCCAGTTTGTTCTGAGGACAGAATGGGTGATACTGATACAGTCTCTGCAGATTGCGAGTACTTCCAAATAAAAGAAATCCTCTGAAGATTTTTAGCTGTTAGGCATCAATCAGCTTCTAACTGTCTCATTTCCAGGATGGAAGTCTGGCTCCAGAGGCTTTCTCACTGACTTTTTGTGGGTCAGAAATTTAGCTTTTTTTTTAGTGTAGATTTTTTTTTCTTCCACTCCAACTACAGCAGAATAAAATTCTGGAAAAAAAACTGGGCACGAGTGTTCCTGTCTCCCAGGAGCTTCAACACAGCACCAATGCTCTGTGGTCTCAAGACAAATCTTCGCTGTGAAAGACCTCCCATTTTGTTGCACAGGGGTCTTGTCCTCAAGATGATCCACCATCAATTTGAAACTCGTAAAGGCAAGCTTGACATTCAGCTTTTAATGAAAAACACTGAAAAAACATGGTTCCACAGATCTTCTCCAGATCACTTGCTATGCTCTCTGGACTACAGCTGGGGATCTGCTTGTCTAGCTGCTAAGCACACAGGTTTTACTTTAAGAGTTTAGTACTCTCTCAAGAAGAGCTATGGGGATGCAGGAAAAAATAGAAAGAGAATTAGCTGCATCAAAATGAGTATGGTCCCTGAACAGCCAGTAATTAGCAATAGAATCATATTCCTAGGTTGTGCACCTTGATTTGGGGCCAGAAAATCTGTTGGAAAATCATGGAAAGAAGGGCTAGAATGGCCTTCAAGAGCTCAGTGACTCCATACCCTGCCTTCTGGTAGCGTCAGGTACAACCCAAGTACTTGTGACTGGCATTTCTCTAACCTGTGCTTATAAATTACTGCTGATGAAGAACCCGTTAATTCCTCTAAGAAAAAAATTCTAATGCTTAACTGTGCGGCCAAGCTGGTTGTATTTCTTCTATACTTCACCTGATTTTTTTCCTACAAGGCAACAGAACAGAAGAAAGAACTTGTAAAATCCCTTCTTACTGCAAATGCTTCTATAATCCTCATCTACACCTCAATTGGCAGATCTGCAAGGACACTTAGAGGAAAGGATCTTGCAAAAAGGGAGATCAAAGGTACTTGGCATTTTTCAAGTTTAATACAGTGTTTGTGGCAAATAGAATTTTTGAGTTCTCATGGAAATGTTTTCCAAATCTCTTGTATAGACAGGCTATTAGAGATCCAATGGGCATATACAGTCTTTGATCTTTTATTGTTAAGTTCCAATTCTGTGCTAAACTGCATTTTTTACATTATTTTGGTTTCATGCCACAGTTTGGGTAGACTGTTCCAAATGAATACATAACGCCAATGCAGTATCATTACACAGTATCCATTCTTCACAGATAATGACTTCTGAATTAATGAGAGTATTTTCAAAATCAGCCACCATTCAACATGAGCATGAATATCAGAATCCAGCCCATTCTGAATTCAGCAATTTTTCACTGAGCTATTGGGATCAAGACTCCATAAGGCACAAGGCATCACTATGCACTGTGAAAGAGAAATTTTCAGTAGCAATCACCTCAATTGGCTTTATGCTAAAAATGAAAATTGCATCTTAGGCATCTGAATAGCACAAGTACAAAGATTCCAAGGAGACTGCTCTCCCAGTCTTTGCGACATGCAGCCCAGACCTCTACAGATGACTACATAATCATATACACATAATGCTATCTTCTACAGTTAAGTCCTGCAAAGAAAAGAAGAAAAGGAAGGCTCCCACTCACCTACAGTCCTGCCTGGGTTTAGGGATGTATCCCGGGTAAGCACCCTCCGTGATCAGTTTGCACATTTTGCTGTCGCGGTCGGAGGGGAGCAGAGTGCTAGGTTTAACAAGCAGTCCAAGGCAGTGATCAAATGTATTGCGCTCTTCTGGTCCATCCTCCGTAAAGAAGCAATGGCCCAGTGCATCATAACCCACAACATCCTTCACCTGCGCGTACAAAACAAAGGTCAGTGTTCAGGTTGCATGCTTCAGCCACTGCATGATAAGAAGAAACTTTGCAGCAATGGCACGTAGGAATCTCAGTGCCCTCTTGAACTCAAGGTGTATAATATAAGCAAAAATAAAAGCAAGATCACTCTCTGCTCTCAAAAGCTTACAGTCTAAGCAATAACTCCAACTCTCAAATTTAATTAGAATTTGTCATCACCTAGGAAATGCTCATTCCAGTCTTTTGTCTGCCTGTGAAATCAGAGACTGTCTTAGCATGAGCCTGGAAAAAAAACACAGGGCGGGGGATGAATGGAGGATGTTAGATGTTCAAATCACATCTGGGCTCATTCATCTTCACGGGGAGTCACATGAGCAGCTACAAAAAAATGCATCTGAAAACTACAGCTGAGCTGAAAAAATATTATTTCAGGATATCAGGGAGGTGGCAAGTTGTTTTCCAGACAGGCTGGCTTGTTTTAGGTTTGACCTGATCCTTTTCTCCAAGTTGTTGACAGAAGCTTTACTTGACCCTGAGACAAATCAGCTGGTGTTAATCAGAGTTAATCTGGTTTTGGTTTGAATGTTGTTAACATCGGGACATGGTTGTGTTGGACAGAATAATACCCATCACCTCACTGAAAGATCTGAGAAAACAATTTCAGGAGCAGATATGTGAATTTGAAGCCTAAGGCTAGGACTGGCTGGGAAACAACAGCCCTCAGACATACTGTGTCCAGCAAGTCAGCTGTTAGTGGATATGTCTGGGATATGGAAAATTAATTTCAGGTCTGTGTTGGCCAGGTGAAGCGCTGGCTCTCCTTGCTCTTCCCGCCAGCCGTCAGCCATCTTCATCTTGGACTTCAGAAACCTTCCTGGCAAAGGTTAGCCTGACACCAATGTGTTCCTGCAAATGCTTCCGATGAAATAGCAGCTGCCAAGGGGCAAAAGACAATATTAAACTGGATAGGAGACCTATTCTTTATGGTTTCATTGAAAGACCCGGGCGCTCAAGTGCCTGAATTATTACTTTTGTAAACAGGCCTTGAGACTCCTTGTTCTCAAGGCAAGGAGAATCAATTTCAAATAAAATCCCAGGACTAGTATTGAAATGATTACAAATATGTTTTCACATAAGAAAGAACACTGCTTGCCAAATCTATTACAAGCTTACATCTGCACACACATCTATTATGTATCATCCCTGCTACAGTGTAAATACTCAAATCTCTGAATGCGAGTCATCACGGTAAATTAAACACAGCTAAAATGACCTACAAACTGGTACATTCTTTTAAGCTACTTCACTGACATTTACTGGTAACTTCCCTGATCTAATTAGATGATAGCTTTTGCAAAGTTTAGGCTTCTTTACTTTGGTGTAAAATGTATGTACAATAAACTGTCCATCCTTGGAAGAATGAGCTGTCCCAGCCTTGTAATGGTAAAGGTTTACAGGACAGAAGAACGTTTCAAGACAGTGAGCTATCTTCAGAAGTTTTACAAAATGTAGAGGAAGTCTTTTAATCACAGAGATGTCATAATTGCACAGAAACTGCCACCAAGACCTGCTACTTTTCTCTCACACACAGTATTATTGGAAAGACACATAAGTAATGGTGCTGCAACATTTAGATAGGTTTCCTTAGAGAAATGTTAGTCACTTTGTATGATTGTTAATCTTTCCAGCATAGCATTGCACCAGGACTGGGATGTGAAAACTTGTAGTGGCCAGACTTTAGCTGGGGGCAAAGCCCACCTTTGTGCATGGGGAGTAACATCGCAAGGGAACGCACCTCCCAGTACGGTGAGAGAGGAGTGAAGCAGAGAGAGGAGTGCGCACTGGCAGAGGGGTGCAGAGCCAGCAAACACCTGTTGTCACCCTCCATTTGATTAATAACTTTCCCCATATCTCATCTCTTGGTCAGCTCTGACTTAGTTTCCTGTGCGTGTTTTCATGCACAAGCCTCGTACTGAAACATCTGGAGAGCAAACGAGATGCTTGTTCCAAAACCACCTTTCCAATGGATTTAATTTTTAAATTTGATTAAAACTTTCCTAATAGTCTATAATCTTACTTCAACCATGAGTAATTTATAGCTAGACAATGTCCCTCATGGTATAAAAAAATTGCTGTGTAGTACAGTTGGATTAGGAAAAGCAGATACCACTGAAGCCATTAGACAGCACTACCTCTTCTTCCATGAAATACAGCTCTCCCCTGGATTCTGCCAGACTGTTTATTGACCTCCATTTAATTTACCTCCCCAATGGCTGTTTCTGGTTTAGCTTGCACACTGGGATCCAGTGCAAAGTGCAAGAATCAGAGCAAAGTTTCACCCCTGCGTGGCGTAACTAGGTGGTTTTATGGCCAATATATTTAAGAAAACATTGGGTAATTATTTGCATTTTCAAATAATTATGGTGAGAAAAGAATTTCTATGTATTTGTTTCCATGAGGACCCCCTGTGCCTTCCAGTGAATATGAATTTGCAGACAAGTGCAGAATAGCCCATCAGTGGAAGTGAGCTAATGTTGAGATGGTGACTTTTAGAACACTGTACAGAGCCACAGAAAAACATTTCTGTCATCAGGAATAACTGGACACTCTTTTCTCCTAGTTTTTTCAGTATGAATATCTCCAAAGTGACATGAGAAAAGCAATAGTAAAGCAAGCAGGGAAGCCTATATGTAAATTACCAGCCTGCTTTAATGACAGTTAATAACTGATGCCCCTCTCCAATTTGTTAAAACGTCTGCACAGGTGCTCAATCACAGTCATGCAAGAAGTCCCCTCTGAAATCAAAGGCTTTAGGTTAAGGATGTCATTAGGTGCTGTGCTATGCTGAGGTTTAATAGCCCAGATAGATTTTTTGAATTGCTATTTCCAAAGTGCCGTTTGTGCACGTCATCAAGGCAAATTTTCCTTCAGCAAAGTATGCTTTGGATCTACCTGATCTCAGAGGGAATGAATGTTACCTGAGGAAAGATGGAGCTCATCACTATTTGCACAAATGGAGTTCATGCACGTAGAAACAGGTAGTGTTGCCAAAGTAAGAAGATAATAGGCAACTAGGAAATGCATAGAATAACCATTGCATTTCAGAGACCCATGTGGGTGTCTGTGAATATATCTGGGGCAGAAGGAAGACAAAAGGAAGGAAAACGGAGACAGAAACCAGATGAGGAGAGATTGTGGTGGGATCACCTGATGATGGACCTGCTGGCTGCAGATATCTATCACAGAGTAATGAAACATTTAAGTGACGCAACCTTTGGAGCACATCTTCTATGATGCAACTAAACAAACTTGGTCAGATTGCTTTATTTCACTGGGGCTTTTCAGCTGTCAGCAATAATTATACAGTTAAAATAAAAACCAGGTTAAGTATTATGAGTAGAGTTTAGTATTCACACATTTTGACAAACTATAATCAACAAGGACTGAATTATTGACTAATGTTTCAGATTATATGTCCTAAATTCTAAGATTTCTCTTGGGTGCCTTGTCACGGAGACAAAGCACAGTCATTTAGGGAACTGTGGCTGTTGAGTAACAGCAAGAGTATCAAGCTGCTTTCATCAGTCTGTCTAAATTCCATCATGCCTTCTTGGCTGGAAAAGCCTGAGCGCATGGATCCCTGTACTATGGATCCCAACGGCACAGCTCTCACTCTCTCACAAGAGACAGAACTATTTCCAAATGCTCCATATGAACATATCCGTCTGACCGATAAGAAAAATGCCAGGCTCTGGGTATTTGCTTTGGCAAGTATCAATCAATAGGGAACAAAGGTCTCACATTAGATCCAAAAGCAGGGTTTTAGCTGAGCTGCAGCTCACCAAAAGCTGTGCAATCTCTGTGTAGCCAGAAAATGTGTACATGGTGCCATTGGTAACAGCCCATGATGGTGTGACAAATGAATCCCGCAATGTCGCCCTTCCACTCCGCACATCAGTCGTGGACCGAGCCGCTGTGCTGGAGACTTTGAATTGGGAAGATGCCATATGACCCTGAATGCCTTACCAAATTTATATAGTAGAATGTCTTTTTTTCTGCAGAAGCCATGTTCACTTGGTAGGTTTTTTAGGATCATGTTCTAAACTTTGAAGGACAGAGGTCAAACCTCAAACTTCACATTCATAAATAGATAAAAGCTGCTCTGCTTCTGGAGCTACAATTTCAATGCCTTCTCTTTAACTTCTGTGCGTTTTAATTATGCCTGTGACTTTCCCTTCTAGAAGTTGCCACTTTTAGAGGCTGTAGCCTGCAGTCCTTGCCAAAAGGACGACTGTAAGATGAAGCCCTCCATGTGCTATGGTCAGTAAGGGAGGAACCATTCATCAGTAAGTAAAGGGCCAAAATCATGTCTTAGCTAGGGATTGAAAGCAAATGCTATTCCCCAAATAAGTTAAAGAAAAGTAGGTTCTTGCGGGCTCCTCTACAAAATTGTACAATAACTTGGTATGGATGCGAACTCCTAATTCACAGTGACCATCCAGGTTACAACAGCCAATGATATGTCTTCTCTTAAAATTCCATTACATACTGTAGCAGGGCTCTTCACTGTACAAATACTCCTCTTAGGTCTCTCATACCTTTTTCCCTTTTGCAATACATTGCCATCTCACTGAGCAGGTGAGAGTCCTCTGCCTATAGAAATCTTAGCGGTTTAAGATTTTGTTTTGAGCTTGGGAAAAACTTGTCTAGTCAAACATGATGCTTCTTTCACACCTTTAGCAGCTCTGCTTTTGGGATAGATTTCTGCACATTTCTTGAATATGGGGAAAGATTTTTCTTTTCCCATGTTCATTTTTCGTGAATGGAGTTGATTGTATTTATAGTTTCAGTAATACCACTCGTACAGTTCTTTCTGGGTCTTGGTTTTGTTGGTGTAACCAGGTGGGTGGCTCTATTATAATTTCTTGTGTGAGTGGCTTTCTTGTGAACTGTCTTAAAAGGGTGGGAAGTTCAAGCTGAAAAAAAAGCACCAAGGGACATGACCAGCACAACCCATTCCTATCCCAGAAGTGCAAAAGGAGCACTTTTATTCTTTGAAGAAGCCATCAGAGGTGGGATGACAGTGAGGAAAGCCGTTTGGACTTACATGCCAGTCTGCAGGATGCTCACTAAGGTAGCATTGTCTTCCCTTTGTGCTCCTTATCCCAAAGAAGGCAGCACCCGTACATCTGGGGAGAATCTGAATGTGTTCTTACCAACTCTGGTGTGCTGTAACTTGTCTGGTAATTGTTTGGTAAGCATAGGTCATTGTCTAGATTTATCCTAAAGGATTTCTTGTTCTGGAGAACAACTCTGACAAATCAGAGCTCTGTGAGTGCTCAATGTTGTGAATGGCATTGCAAACACAAACCTTTATTACAGGAAAGATGAAGCACACTTAAACCTTTTGATTATCCTCTTTAAATAGCAAGCGAGTCCATAGATAGATCCAACTACTCATTAGAGATGGGCTGGTCTGCAGACATCGCTGCACACAGACAAAAGCTCAGCCTGCTCTGAGTCACACAGAGCACAGTGTCACACTGGCCTCCTCTTTTTTAACGCAGGTTGAAATACGCCTGGAGTATATATCCACGTAATCCGGATAAGGGGAGGAGTCAGACACTAGTTCTAACAATAAAACACATCACCCTGCAATAATTATACTGTATTCATGCTATGAGGAAATAATTTTACTGGTGCCTTGATCTTTAAGGTAGACATTGGGGCTTCTTACCAGTAAACCATTGGATCCATGGACTGTGACGCAGCGGGAGAAGGTATGGTGGATGGAGACATCCTTCACGTATGTTGGAGGGTTGTAGCCTCCTTTCTCATCCACATCTCCAGCCATATGGAAGTGAATCGGGTAATGGCCCATCGTCTGCTGTCCCATGTATTTCAATTCTAGACCTTCAATATGGGTAGCCTTAAAATCAAGACCAATCTGAAGAACAACAGAACATCAGTCAAGAAACATAAAAGACTGTTGAGGGCAAGAAGGATGTGGAATATAGAGATAGGAGGGATTGCACTGTATCTTGTAGAGAGATTTACTGTGTGGAAGGGGGTGTATGGCTGCAGGGTAAGGGAGAGAGGGTCATGGTGGCTAAGGGGACCACAGCTGCTCTTTGATCCCACCATTACCATCATGGCTACATTTGACTTAATTTTTGATGGAAAACCATTTGCATTTAATGTTTTCCATGAGTTTCGGTCAGCTGGGCCTACATCAAATTGCCTGGGCTGAGCACCAGCAGACTCTGAGGAAAACTGGGATTGGGATGTGGAGATTGTATCTTGGATGGGTTGAGCACCAGCCTGGCTGGCTGAGCAATGTCTCCACGGGTGTGAGGTGCACTTCAAAACCAAGAGACAGGCAGCAGCAGTGGGGTGGGTCTGCTGAACTGTGGGGAGAGGCTGTTTGCTCAGTGGCTGACATAAGAGATTCCTCCCTTCCTGTGTCCTGGCTCCCTTGGTATGTGAAGGTGTGGCTGGGTGGAGGAAGGGGCAAGGAGAGGGCTCTAGCCCTACCTTGATGTGTCCTCCAAAGGTGTCGAAATCAAAGAAGGAGCATAACTTGCTGCTGTACTCATAGCACTGCCCCTCCATCTCGCCCATCACCACAACGTTGCGGCTCAGCAGCCCCACTTCTGCCCGCATGTCGACGCCATCAACGACTTCACCAATGTGAAGGTACGATGCTTTCCCTAAAGGAACAAGATCCAGTTTCAGGGTTACTCTGCCAACGCTGCTGGTTTCTCCTTTTGCTTCCTGTGGTGGGGTTGGCATGATAATGAAAGGAGTAATTGAGTCAGCAAAAACTGTTGGCCGACTCCTCAAAGGAAGGAAGGCTGGAGCACAGGTGCCACCCAAGGTCTTGCTGAGATATTTGCAACAGAGGAAGTGGGATTTTTAGTCTTAAGTTGCTTCATTTAGCCAGGGAGTTAAACCAACAGTCTGTTAGACAAAACACATTTCCTACCTTGAAAAGGGATCACTTGAGACTTTTTTACTTTGGATTACTATCAGCCCTTTATGAACATCCAATGCAAAGGGAATTGATGATGTAGCTACTGAAAAGTCTAAAACCCCAAGGTGAGCTCAGCTCTTTCTGTATTGCGACACTGGGAGCTGCTCAGATCCCACAGCACTGCTCACGAGCGAGCATCAGTCTGATCCTGCAAACGCTGTGGTTAACTGAAGAGGGAGAGGACTGGGCAGAAAGCCTTGTGGAAATTGTGGCTTGGGACAATTGCAACCCCTCATCCAGCTTCTGGGCTGCAAACCCTCCCACTGCCTGCTCCCCCAAACCTCTCAATTGTAGACCGGCCCGCATGCCTCCAACTTGCTCTCAACACTTCCCTCTGCCCTGGCGTAGCTGGAGCTGATGGGATCTTCCATCTACCCCATGCCACATCTCCCTTTGCCAAGCCAGGTTGCTCAGAACCTCCTCCAGACACACACTTGGCTCCACGGAGGGGTTAAAAGCACAGAAAGCCTTCCCTGGCTGGACCAGAAAGGGGTGAAGTCCAGGCAGTACGGATGTCTAGAAAGCAAAATAATCTCTTTGCTGTAATTTCATTCAAACATATTCACACTCCCTCCTTCCTTCCGCGGCTTTCTGCAGAGAATGCAGTTGGGAAAAGGTTCATCTTACTGACTGCGTTCTGTATTATTCCAGTAAAAATAAGTAAAAAACTCTTTAAGTAAACACTGAACTTTAAGGAATGCCACACTTGCGCGTATTTAATTTCAATGGAATCGCTCAAAGCAGTAATTAGAAACAAATGGCAAGCCTGGCTATTGCTGTGAAGCACTTCATGCTTAAGCAGAGGTGCCAAGTCGAGGGGAGGATTTTGAACATTGAAACAGGCTTGTTTTTAACCAAAACATGATGCTTTGACTTAATAGCAAAGATAAGCAAACACCATTCACTCTCTCTTCTCCTGCAGATGGGAGCAGTGTAGTCTGATGGTAATACTGGGATTTCAGAAAGGTGAGTGCTCCGCCTTGCTTCGAGACTGCTGCGTTGGAGAACTGGGTTCACGCTGCTAAGTGTGCCCTCTGCCTTGGCACCTCCATCTTCAAAATAATGTGATCACAAGAAAAAACACTGTTAACTAAAGGAGTGGTGGTGGCAGGACAGGCGGATGCTTTTACCTGAGGCTGTGGTGGGAAGATGAGGCTCCTCCAAGCTCCACACTCAGCCCCAGAAACGAAGGGCTGCAAGGGGCCACGGGTTTTCATCTCACCCACTTTTGCAGTTGCCTCCCTAGAAAGACCCTGGGCTTCCCCATGTTGTTGCCCTGAAGCCAGCAAGCCTTAACAGGTGTGTGGCCAAAACCAGACCCAGCTCACCCAAAAAGCAGCGTTGCTTCCCTCATTCACATACAGTACAAAAGCCGCTGCAGTGGGCGTACTCCACATGAGGACACTCAGGGCCGGACCCTTGTTAAGGAGCACAGCCTCTCATTACAAAACCGTTTTTAAGCTGTTATTATTCAGCTTCCCCTGGAGCTGACCTTTCCTTGATTTACTGAAACGCAGGAAGAAGTTGAGATAATCATAAGAACATCCTATTTCAAGCCACATCTCCAGGATTTGTGGCAGTGAAATTAGATAGGCAATTTTGTTATTCATGTGCTGAGCTCTAGCATAATAAATGTCATGCTTGCATGTATTTAATTTAATTTAACACCAGTCCAGACATGCAAAATAGTGTAAGCACTGACAGGAATGTTAAATACGGACTAACCAGTTTCTAAATATAACTTCTTGGGTGCATGTTTTTCACTTTGTGCTTTTGCTGACTTGACTTGTTTGGAGATAAAAGGAGAGAAGGAAAGCAATTCCCTTCCAACGTAAAAGTGGATTTTGAATAATAGCTCCTTTAACAGAGCTTTGAAAAACAAAAAACCTCCCCTTGAAGCAGTCAGAAATTCAATCTCCCCATGGCAATGGGAGCCAGTGCTCCTGAAATGGCTAACAGGAGATAGATCCTGGCACAGGATCCCTCAGGTGCTGGATATGCCTGCTGGAAACCAGCACTGGGCACTTCCCACAGGGCCAGGAGAACCCCAATGTGCATTTATAGACAGGTGGCACTTCCAGGGAGCCACTGTGGCATGTTTAGTGATGGGCATGAAAAAAAAAACCAAAGAGTTGTTTGAACTCCCTCTGTGTTGAGTTCAGGGAGTTCACATGGGATGGGAGCATCTCGCTCTGCAGAGCTGCAAATTTGAAGTTAGGCTGCTGCTTGCAGCCAGCACATGGAGCCCTCCCAGGGAGCAGCCACAATGTCTGAGACTCTGGGCATGGACCATGGGCAAACCCAAGCCAGCGGTTTAGCAAACCAGCACTGAAGTCGTTTGATACTAAGAAGGGCAACACTGCTTTGAACGTCGGAGGAATGTCTGTTGCTTCAGCATCAAAGCCAATGTTTGTGATTGCCCAACTGCTAACAAACCCAGGGGTCACTGATTCACCATCTCCTCCTTTGGGCTCGGTCTTGCTGCATCCCTCATGGACAGATGTTGCCTCACCAGCAAGCCAGGCTTGTGCCATGTTATAATCTAAACCAAACAAAGCCTTGCAGTGACACAAATTACGTCGTCCCACAACAGGCCTGTGCGAGGAACTAGGAAAAATGCCCTGAGTTTGCTGCTCTATTTGTCATACCAGTGCCTCCAGTTAGCAAAACGTAAATTCACAGGGAACAACTTATTTACTGTGTGGGCTTGCCTGTTAGAAGTCTAGAATCAGCAAAATATGAGCACATTTCCATGCTTATTACTCAAGACAGTGACTATTAAAGTCATCAGTTGTTGGTAAGGACAAGGTAATTATTAAAAGAAAGTATGCATTAAGATAAATATAGGTGATCCACTAATCAAGGGCATGCTTATGTCAACATACCAATTCAAAACAATCTCTCTCCACAGCATACAAAGCTCCAGGAAAACCTGCCATACTTGAACCTAGCCATAAAACCTGGGTCTCAGGCTTTATCAAACCTCAGAAGGGTGGAATTTCAAATCTTTCAGCTGCTATGGATGTGGAACTGTGCTTAGCTCTGGTGAAAACCTTCCCAGGTACACTCATGAATTCCTAAATGCCTTGGCTCTAAATAACACAAACTGCTAAATATCCCTTTCAGAAGTGAAACAGGCACTTGAAGGTCTGGGTTTGGTGAAGATAAAGTGGAGCTAAGATACTCATGGACTTTGTTTTTTCTCTAAAGGGTCTTTTGTTCTCCTTTGGGCTCTGTAAGGCTAAGACCTTCTCTCCCAGGGTCTTTCAGTGTTTCCTAAACAGGACTTTTTGAAGGAAATGCTCAACACAAACTTGTCTGTTCAACTCACTCTAGATGCCAGCCCAAACCTCTGTCAGATTTAGCATTTTTGTCAAACATTTGTCATTACTGGTGGTAATGCCTCTATTGCTTATATTTAATAACCAACAAATGTTCACACAGGCATCCTGTCAAATCGTCATTATTCTGAATGATCTTGATGGGATTTGCTAATGCATTCCTAAGCCGCAAGCCTGTAATGCAATCCAGCATGGTTTGGGTGAGCTGACCAGCTTCTTGCATCATGCAGTACAACCTGGTATCTTAACAAATAAATATTCCTTGAATTCATAACTTTTACATGGAAAATGAAGTTTCCACTAAAAAGATATACAGCAAAAAGGCTGAACCTTTATAAGGAGCTCAGAGATAACTAAGCCTTCTAGGGACAGGTTCCTATTGGATAACTCATCCTATTATAGCCCTTCATCCCTCTTCTGCATGGTGTCCCTCTGTGAAGAGCCCTGAGTTCACGTGGATATTATTAAGTGTATACTTAAATGCTGCGTTGGATCAAAGCCTCTGTAGCTGTTTGGTTTCAAGGCTGAAATGAGTGGATGTTATTTCTGCAGACAGGTATGACAGGAGGATTGATGTGGACTGAGGGCAATGCATCTGCTCGCGCTGGCTTTAACTGGGCGCTGAGAGGTGGCTGAGAGGTCTCAGTGTTTTATCCCAAAGGCAGGGTCACACTCTTTCCTAAGCTCACTCCTGCTCCTCCTCACGCCTTCTTTTTGCAGCCGCCACTTGGCAGTCTACCCATGTACTTCTGTAAGTGCTAGGATTTCCCTCTCCAGCCTTCCAGTTTTTCCTCTCCCTATCCTGACACACAAGTTCTTGCAGCTGGGATGGGAAGATTAGGTAGGCCTGGTGGACAAACAGATCAAATCCTTACTTAAATTAGGCCCAAACTCAACCCTTCTGAACTCCTCTATAAACTTTAGTATGTTTCTTTCAACTCTGCTGCTAGGCAATGCCCGAAGGTAGAAGAAAGAGCTCTGAAAGACCATTACAAAGGGCCATTTCATGAAATTTCCTGCCCAGCCCTCAAGCACCAGGTTTGCCTTTAAAAAAGAGCTATTGTCAAGTTCCAGCCAAAATGATGCCAACTTCTAAACAGAAACCGCAAAATCTCTGAAAGTATCTGAATATTGATAGAGGAGTAACTTCTCCCATCCTTACAGCACAAGATGAATGCTGACACAGGCTGTGGAGTTGTTAGACAAGTATGTATCTACATTTTTAATTTGAAGTTCTCTGCATGAACAAGATCACAGTAAACTCCATATCTCTATAGTATTTGCAACCCAGTAAGCAGGCTTTAAGATATGCGTGGTTGTAATCATAGATTCACCAGTATGTGAGATAATTGCAGTAATTATGCCAGGCACAAATAGTTTTTTCATGCTTTATCAAGAGCATATAGGAACACAAAAGAGCATTTCATCATTTTGTTCCATGGTGAAACTTATCAGCATTGGTAGTAACTTCATACAGAGCAACCAAGATGCAGATAAGACTTGTTTCCCAGGGAAACTAGAGAAAATACTTGATCTTTCCTACTATCCAGTTCTATCATAACAACACAACCCTTCCTTCCTTCCTTCCTTCCTCCTCCCTCCCTCTGCCCTATACTGTTGTGCCTCCCCAAACCTTGTGAAGTTGGAAGATCAAACGGTTTTAATCTGTTCCCACAGAGAAAATAATCTAGGCACAGAAATTACAAGCAAAAACCAGTTAAACAAAGGAGGCGAGTGGAGAAAAAAGTTCCATTTCAGTGAGCGATCATTTGACCGGGAGCAGGACCTGCAGAGCTGAGTCCTCATGCAAACCACGCTTACTCATGGGAGCAGCTGTTTTGACATTAGTGTAATTACTCCAATAAAGGAGCACGCAAGATCAGTACCTGGGTGCCCATCTGTGCTTTCTACACTGAGATTTGCAGAAGTCCACAGTTAGACATCTAAATACTACTAAAATCTGATGGGAATTGAGTATTAATGTTCTTAAGCTGTTTTGAAAAGACCAACTTCTAATCAATCCTTTTCTAGCAAGTAAAGCAAGTATAAGTTTTCAGCAGGAAGTATAAAATATAAATAGGACATGAGCTAACTAATGAGTTTGACTTATTTGGCACAATGTACTAAACCATGTCTATTAACTTATTATTAAACGATGAGAGCATCAATTATAGTTAAACTTTGGTATGCCAAGTGGCTGCCACAGCAAATTGTCCACAAAGCAGAGGTTTTCTGTCTTTTTAAACAAAGACTCTTAAGTAGTTCAGATCTGACATTTAGGTTTCATTTAAAAAAAAAATGGAAAGGGAAAAAATACAGATCGAAAGGGATATAAACCATCATGGGTAGGAACAGTTTTATCATTTGTCTTTCAAAGGCAGACTTTTGGAGTTCTCAGCTGTTAAACTAAAACTTTTAGGAAAATTAGGCCATTCCACTTATAACAAATGACATCTCTCCAAGACCCCAAACATAGATGCATCTGTGTGGAAGGCTTTTCTCAGAAGGAGCAAAGCAATCTTCCATATCTCAGATAGCAAAAGGAAGGCAAACACTTACGACGAACATCTTCTGCACACACTAAGAGCCTAATGCCACTGCGCAAGCACAGGTTGTGCTCTCCTGTGCTCCAGCTAGAAGCCAACCCACTGCTGGCTATTTTAATGTGCTTGCTCTCTGTCAGCCATTCTCCCTTCACACAAAGTTTGATGAGCCACAGGGACACATAAAGCCCTATTTAACTGAATAGTTATTTTTTTAATTAATTGAATTCCAACACGTTTCATCAAAGTGAGCACCTGGCCATGGGACAGTGGATTCATACATGCATGCCCGTGTGAGCCAAGATCTCGGTGCTGTGGCATTCACCTCCAGCGATGCCCGCACCTCCAAACGCACCACCATGGTACTGCTGCCTGCCTGGCAGGGCACGGATAGCCCAGGCAGAGCTGGCAGGCTGCAGGCATCATGGAGGGCAGAAGGCACGGAGAGCACCCACCCCCTGGCTCATTAGTGCTCCTGATTCTAGCTAATTGCATGTCACGGCACAGGGCAATGGATGAAGTTACAGCATGGGCAGGCATAGAGCAGCTCAAGGAACTCCTGTTCCGAAAGACAGGAGAGATCACAGCCTTACCCAGGTTTTATTTCATCTAGACTGAACTTAGAATCAGGCAGATTACTTTATTTTCTAGTGTGAATGTGTTTTTGTTACAAAAAAGTTGGATGTGATTTTTATTACTGGACCAGATTTTTCCCTTGATTTATACAATCAGTGAAATCCCATTGACGTCAATGGAGTTGCCTGGATATAAGTAAGGGCAGACTTTGGCCCTGGTGTTCATGTAATTTGTGGTAATAAAAGGAATGTTTTAATTCTCCTAAAGAGTAATCAGAGACCAAAAGCACAATTACTTTAACAAGTGTTTCCACTGCTTCTTTACTTGAAATTTACATGAACTTTGTTGTTGTTTTTAACCCTTTATTAATAGCCTTCACCTACTTTAGTTGCCACTGTTGTAGAAGATAAATGTAATTACATGAATTTCACAGATCCATTAGATTATGGGAAACCTAAGAGAAATATTCCTATGTCATCATTATTTTTACTGACGATCTTCCAAGATCATCTTCATGATGAGACTTGTATCATACTTGTCTGGTACAGTTTTTCCAATAGCTCAAAAGTTGCTCAAGAAAAATATTCAAGTTGGACATGTGTCTTATTTGAAAGTACTAGTCACTTTAAGTCATAAGACTATGATACAAACTGTGAATAACATTTTTCTTGGCTTGATGAATATCTCTCTTTCGGGCCATCCAACAATGAATGGTTAGAGCTGTGGGGAAGTAGTTGCCAAAGGAAGTGTATTTGTACCTTCCAGAAGATGTTGCATCAGAGATAGTGGTGAAGCAGTTCATTTCACAGAACTGAGCAAACTCCCTAGTGCACTGGATGTTCCAAGTGCTCTCATGGCTTCTCAGAAAGATCTTACTGTAAATGCAGACAAAACCTCTGCCTAGAGCAATTGCCACTGTGTAAGCAGAAGGTAACGTAATATGTGTGATTTGCCACCAGGCAGATCTGCCTTTGAAACATGGCCTCAGCCGCTACATATTTTTACACTGTAAAATAACTTCTGCTTTTGTAAAGTATAGCAATTAAAAGTTCTTCATCTATTTGCAGAAGAGGCAGATCGTGTGGTATTTCCACGCTCTGTTTATCAGTGTGCCGAAATCTAGTTCTAGAAGGAAAAGATCACTACACAGACTCAAGTGGAGGTGCAAATCTCCTGCCCTGGATTTCACTTTTATGCTCACATTGGTAATAGTCTGTGCTTCATCATAGTTATGCTATTTAATTGGACTTGGTATCTGAAGGCCACTTTACAATCATTAGTCTGCAATGTCTTTTCACCAAAAGCAATTTGTTCTGGGTTTGAGCTAGTCACCTTCAAGAGAAAAATGCTGTGGCTCTGCAAAGCTTCCCGCTCCTCCTGCTCAGACTAACTCAGGGACCACCCTACCGACCCCGTCTCCCCCAGTGCTGCGGCTCAGGACAAGCGCTGGCCTCGTGGGTCCAGAAATGTTTGGTTAATACATCACCTCTAAACAATGCCGTCTAGAGACATGCTAACAGAGAAACAGTAGCTTCAGTAGTACAAAACAGTATTTCTAAAATGTAAGATTACAGTTCTTGTTAAATATAACTTTCTCAGGAAAATAGCCAGCTGCACATTACTTCATAGCCTGACAGTCTCTCACAGTCTCTTCCTGCTCTCACTCACTCTTGAGATCAGCTGTGCTCTTCTCCTGCTTTCTAGGAAGTGATGCATTTTCAAATGCAGTTATGTAAAAGTGAACATTTCACACACATGACCTGTATTTGTCTCTCTTACATAAATACATCCATTCAATAGCGTGCTTGGGGACAAAAAACCTGAGTCAGCTATGGAAAGGGAAGGCAGAAAGGAACCAGAATCATGTTAGATGGCTTTCAGGCATGAAAGATATGTTTCCCAAAAGCATCTAAAAACTAGCCATCAAATTCCAGTGTCTTTCAACTCTTTGCAATTTTTAATGGAGTCACCTCAGCACAAAGGACAGAACTTGTGTACTGCAAGGCCAGCATGACAAGATGAAGACCTTACCTGCCACCTTGACCTGGGTGGGTCTGCAGGCTTTGCACGGGAGTACTTGGAATTCCTCCGCCTGGTACATGGAGTAGTCTGTGCTTGCAACCACCAGCCTATCTCCAGGTTTCCATGAGCTCACGTCATCCACCAGGTTCAGGACTGTGCTGTTCACATTGGTGTCAATGGTTACTGTAAGCTTTGGTTTCACTGAAAAGCCAAAATGGAAAGGTGGAGAATTCAGTTAATCTTATCAGAAAATTATTGCGCTTTTTTTTTTCCCCTGGAACGTCACCAAAAGTGATGATTGCCTCATGCAACGCAAAATAGTTAACTCTTCCAAACATGCGTTTTTACTGGCTTTGGCCTACAAAGCAAGCTAACAAGGAACTGTTTTCCTTTAGTAGCAGGCAGGTGGATTTTCCACTAACTCCAGGACTAAATTTAAACACAGTTCTTAGTGGCTCATTTTCACCACACCCACTTAGCAGCAGCACTTGTGGGTGCTGGGCACTGTTATTTACAGCAGCCAAGTGGTCTTTAATGTAATGACTGTTTTTTCCAGCAAAACAACCGTCTTCCACCCTTCTTTTCCCACCAGCTGAGTGCCAAAGAATCCTAATGACCTGTCTAATGACCAGATTAGGGATAGCAGTGGTGGAATTAATAACTACAAAATAAAGCGTTACTTTCTAAGCCGGTTGTCTTTGCACACTGTGATTGACTAATCCTACCTCATCCCAAAATGCTCTAGCAAAAGACCAAATGTTTACAGGAAGGGACTTGCCCAATATTGCCATAGCCTTGATGGGTTTTTGAGACTCCACCCTGTTGCCTCAGCACTCAGGAATTTTTCCTGAGATAAATCTTCAGCTGTTTTATCAGTATTCATGTCAGTAGCCCGGCCGAAGTTTTAGCTTGGGGAATTACTCAAGTTGTTCTTACACCCAACAAGAGCCAGTCATCGGAAGGCAGTATTTCTGTTTTTCCCTGGTTTGGCTTTCAAACATGGGGCACATACCAGATCTGCCACACAGGAACCGTACTCTGTAGTTCTGGCAGCCCTCGCCTGTCTGGTCCTTGCCATGGCACAGAAACCTGTAATCGTGGCCACTCTTGTAGAAAACCTCTGTTGTTAAATTGGTTCCATCAAGCGTCATTGCCTGGAATGAGAATAGAAGTATAAAGCAGGTGATACTTTGAGGTGAAGGGATTTCACCAAAACATCGATGTCATCTAAAGAGGCTTTTGCTTTGTTTTGGGTGCTGCACAACAGTTGTGTGACCAAACATTGCAACTGTTATGTGTGTTATCCAGCAGCCACTCCAGCTGGTGCTCAAACACAGCTATTCTATCCACAAGCTGGATGGATTATTGCTAGGTGCGTGCCTTTCTCCTCTATCTATATTAAGACCATCTGCTTTTTTGGGAGGAGTATTCTGAGCTTCACTAGCATCTGCCTCGGTGCCCTAGATTTTCTCTTGCCATTGGTTGGAGGGCAGATGAGAACACTGGACACAGATGCTTGCACTCAAATGAACTCATGGTTTCAACCCCCTTCACTGCATTCATTTTATTGCTTGTAGCTAGACTATGTCTGAACCTTGCAGAAGGAGGAGGTATGGGTCTTATTTTTTCTCTGCATGGATCAGTCTCCAAGAAAAAAACAAAGTGGCTCCAATACCCATCGCTCCAAAAGGAAAAAGAAGAGGTGGCATTCGCTCACATACAAGGACAAGCCTGTAGAGCTGCCTTGAGAAAAAAAGGCTGTATCATGCCCAGAAGCAGTGCGACATGTGGCCTCTCTCGCGTTGCTGCTGGGGCAATGTCACCCCTCAGGGTCACGTTAAATTTCACAGCCCAGCTCTATAGCTTGCAGTTCTCTTGACCCTTTCACAAAACTGTGATGCATTGCATTGGGCAATCCAAACAACACGTGCATTTTAACAAGGCGCCAGGAGATACACCATCTTTCAATGGAGGGTCTGATCCCAATTCTCTCGTTCATGCGGACCTTCATTATTAATGCATACAGCCTGCTGCCATCGATAGGATTAGCACCGTCAGCTGACGGAATGTGCCTCTGGCTGTGCCGCGCTTCTGTTATTATCATCATATCTTCAATTTTCTAGCACGGAGCCTAGTTGGAGCAGGCCAGCTGCTATAAATCAGCATAACTTTAGGAAGGCAATGAGCAACACCAGATTACACTACCTGAGGATTTTCCCTAAGATCTGCAAGATAAACTTGAAAAATGTTGTTTCAGTTTTAATATCCATGGAAAAAAAAAGTAACTGCTATTTAACAGGAGAGAAAGAAGAGGTTTGTTTCTTGAACAGAAGAATATCTTTCTTGTTTCTCTTTTAATAGGCCTGCTAGAAGGGGCTGTATCATAACAAACGTCTGACCCTTGTTTTGAACTAAGTTGTCACTTCTAATATATGTATATGGAAGAAGAAATGAGTGTGGATTGGCTAAGACCTGGCAGAAAATTATAGGCCAGTTTTTTCCTTTCTGTTCAAGAGGAGATTCTTTATAACATCTAGCCCTGGAAACTTTCACTCATACTGTCAGCATTCCCGTTTACTTCAATAGCCGCATTCTTGTGAATAAGGAGAACTCGACTGGTTCAGAGAACGCGGGAACCTTAGGTTCAGCCTCCCACAGATATGAAGTATTTTATTGTCTTTCGCTAGGGAATGCTTCTGCTGTAGTTGTTTTACCAGGTAGACATAGAAAGTATCCAGTGAGGATATGCAAAAAAAAAAGCCTTGATTTTTTGCTTTTTTTTTGTCCTTAAAGAGGCTTTTGCCATCTCAGAAAAGGGATATAATTTCTCCTCGGCGTGCTGGCCTGATGGCATAATTATAGTGTTTAGCCCCAAACAGAATTCAAATTTTCCACAGAAAAAAAACAATTGACTCCAAGAAATGGCTGCAAGCTCACCAATATTTTTTTCCAATCTACTACAGCTTTACCATCTCATTATATTTTGTGATTAATTTTTTAGGTAGAGTCCATTCCAGGACCATTTAAAAACTTTGTAATTTTCATGTGTTTTTTTCCTTTTAATCTTCCAGTAGGGAATCACATATGTCATGATAGCATCTGTGCTGTCCATGGCCCCATCTGCACTTCTTTTCATGCCAGAAGCCAGAAAGGAGCTCCACTCTATAAACTTCTGTCTCAGAAAGATACAAGACTGGATATGAGATCTTGTTGGTTATGTATTAGAGCAGTAAAATAATTGGTGTATTTCACGTAGAAACAAGAATTACTGACAAGCACAATTATTTGCGGGTTCAGTGTCAGTCCAAAGAAGACTTGCACCTCTAAAGCAAGTGGTAAGCTGGCCTACCTGGATGTCAATGGGTTGCCTACAGATTTTATCAGGATGAGCAGCTTTGAAGTCAGAAAGCTTCTCCATGTCCTTAGATCTTGCTTTATCAGGCTTCTCAAACCACTCTGTCCATTCTACATCTGGAGACAAGTGCAAACAAGAAAAGTAATTTGAAAGTCAAGCTTAATGAATGCGGCAAAGATGCACGAAGCATAATGGGATCTCAGATATCGTTCACAAGTTTCTTCACTGATGACCTGATTCCTGCCTCTTCCTGCCAGTCTGTCAGCTGCTTTTAATGATGCTGTGAAGTGTAACCAGCCAAGGGAGAGTGGAGTTATTAAAAGCTACATAATTGGAGGATGCAGTGTGAGCATTATTAATAGGTATGGGGTTTGGATCTGTGTCCTCCCTAGCTGCCTTTTCTGATCTTCAGATCAAGTTATGACCAGTTACTGTATGTTGTCTGAAACATGGACATGATGACTATGCAGGCAAAAGAAGTAAGAGGCTGAGTGTGATCCCTTAGATCATAAGAGATGGAATTTCATACCCAGCGCAGTAAAGGAAAAAGGATCCCAGTTATTCAGAGAGTCCTGGAGACAATCGGGGAAATAGTCTGTGTGTGTTCTTTACTTGGGTTAGCAGCGATGTAAATAGCAGCTAGCAAGTCCACTCTTTCCAAATGGAAGAGTATTGCAATAAAAACGATGATTCACCCTGTTTGCCAACTGTCTACTACTGAGTTAAATGGCACACAGACCTCTTACCTTGAACCCACTCACTAGTGGAAGAGACGTTAAAGTGTTCTCCGTTCTCAGCTTTGAATAGTTTGAATACTTTGGCCACAGCTGACCCTTTGTGACCTGTAAAAAAACAACAAACAAACATTGGTAAAGTCACTGAATGCAATTGATAGAAGTCAGAACTGAAAAGGTAATGGTCCACGTGTGTGTTTGTGTATTTTGGCTACGTTATCCAGAGTTAGCCCTGCAGAGCTTCCAGAAAAATTTACTGATCTTGGAATGAGGCTTTGGATACTTTTATGACTGCTTGGACAATCAGGAGGAAAAATCTTCAAAAAACCAAGAGAGGATAAAACCCCAATTATTTGTAATATATTGCTATTTTTATTTGATGTTGTAGCAAGCCATGTTGTTAGCTGCTCTTGAAAATGTCATGAAAAGACACAGACACAAAAGTCTTCAGCTTGCAAGCAAATGCTTTTGCAGGAGTATTTGAGGCTACCAACGCAGGACACACTGATTAAATTTTCAGCTGGGGTGAACTGGGTTTGTTCCACAGCTTTGTGTTAAAAAGAGGCAGAGTCCAAGCTCAACAGAGTTACGTGGATTTGCACCGGTGCAGGGTCCCACCTTTTATCTCAGGTTTGGATAACCTAGGCTATACCCCACTCAGCTGCTTCAGGTGCATTCGTAGGAAGAAGCAAAATAAATAGAGAGCATCCAGCTAAATATATCTCACCATCAATTGCTCACAGCTTCAGTGTAATGCAGTGTCAAGTGAAAACACCATTGACCAAATTAATCCCGGCATAACTCCAATAATTTCCAGGGGTAATGTCAAGCCAGCATTTTGTGTGTGAATTACCTTGATATTCAATGTGGTCTTCAACAGAAGAGGAGGGATTTCCTTTAACGGTAATAAAGCTCCACGGGTGCCTGGAAAATGAAAATGATAAATGACCGAGTTATGTCATGTATGAGATGCATATTTTTAATAGCGCAATGTTCTTGCATTTCTCAGGGGCACCGCATTCAAAACAGTCTGACTGGTGCGACGGGCAGCTTGGTTAAAATTAAAAATATCTTAACAGTCTATATTTCTTCAGTAAATATATCAAAAGAGAAGGAAGTTTGAAGACAAATCCTTGCTTAATACACTCCCATTACAAGTGTGTTGCTCTTTTAAATGAGGGTTTAGAGAGGCTTGTGTGTGACAGACCCACAGGACACTGGCTCCTCTGGGAGCTCGAAAATCTTTCTTTTGTGTGTCTGTGTGCATGTGTGTGCATGCACTCTAAAGAATATGAAAAGAAGCCACTTCTGCTTAAATAAATTTAGCTCATGCTGAAACCTTGTATGTCACAATTGTCTTTGGAATGACCCTTGAGACTTTCCAAAAGACAGGCTGTCTGGCAAAGAGCAATAAAAAATACCTAGATAGCCTCTGGATATCTAATTTCCTGATTTTGAACATTGAACAGGGATAAAGGTTTACGAGTCTGAACTGTCCGTTCAAATCTGAGCCTGTATCAGAAGTAAGTTCGTGACTGCCTGACGGTTATTGGCTGAGCAGGTTCAACAGCGATCAGCAGCGCTGGAGAACGACCCCATGGATCAGTAAGCAAGGGAGACAGGCTGAAGTGCCTCCCAGCCTTGGAGGTGAACCCAATTAGTGAGGGTCAGGAGGGAGTTTTATCTTTGAAATAGAAGTACTTCAGGCATATCTGCTCTTAATGACTAACAGGATAAAAAATATGCGTTTAGGGTGGTAGCGAGACTGTCACCCCTACCCTGAATTTAGCCATCAGTCCCACAGATTAAATCATGTCTCCGTATGTATAAATACCCAGTAATTCCAATCGCATCAAGAGTCACCCTTGAGTCCTGCAGGTCACCTTACATTTACCATCTGCTGGTATAAGTGAAGTTATAAACCGCTCTGGGACTTCAGAAGAAAACATACATGGACATTGACAGATAGCCACTAAAACATGCACAGATCACCACTGCCGTGAGCTGGGCTTTGCTGGGATTCGCAGCCCCAGGCTTTGGGGTCAGCAGGAGCCGGCTCCCAGGAGCACTGGTGCACCCCATGCCGTGCCGAGGCCCGACACACGCACCGGACACAGCTCCTCGAGGGGAGGCAGTCTCAGCGGCATGTCCTCGGCCCGAGCACAGGACAGGCTCAGCGGAAGCCAACACAACGGCCTCGGGAGCCTGCCAGCGAGCCAGATGCTCCTGCTGGAAAAATTGCCTGTGCGCCAACTGCCGAAGGCACTGCCGGGCTGTGATCTCCATCCAGGGAGAGAAGGGGGATGGGAGCAGGAAGGACACTTTATCGGTCAGCAGGCAAGATACATTTTTAAAATTTTTATTATTATTATTATTATTTTGGTCATCAAATTTGAAACAAATGACAAAAAAGATGATGGCCCCAAAATAATCTAAAGAATAAGAAGCTAGCTAGTTCTGCAACTCAAGGTTTGGCCCTATTTCTTATGTTAAAATACTTGTTTCTCCCAGTTATTTTATCACTAAAAATAGTTTAAAAGTCATTGAATCCTAACACATGAGGACACATGCAATCTGTTTGAGCTATATGAGATGAAGGGACCAGTAAATCTAGAGCCAAACCAGTGATATTTGGGTGGGATTCCAAGGAGAACAACTGTGTCATCAAGTGCTGAAAGGCTTTCCTTTAATTTATTAGTAGAAGGAAGAAATAAAAGCTCATGGTTAGAAGAGCAAACTCACTTTTCAAAAGGACTACAATAGAGGAGGAATGCAAGACTTTCCTTTCATTCCTAATGTTCTGGACTCAGCAAATAGGCAACTGAAAGAGATGCCAGGAGCACAGAAACATTTTTAGATAAATGAGCATTGCTCATGGGCTCTTCTACAGCAAGGGGGAGTCACACAGCTTTACAATCTGGTGAATATGGAGCAACTGCAGATAGACAGGAATTCGTCCGTATAACCCCTGCCAGCACCCCAGTCTGAAAACAACCCAGTCTGTGCTTGAATAGCCTGACTCAAGCGGCACCTTGCAAAAGGTGAAATAGAAGTTTCCTATGCCAAATTACCGCCTGGGGCTTACACCGTTACTGCCTCGGTGATGCTCGGAAGATGTGACAACCAGGTTCAGTGGGACCGGCCAGCAAACGCTGGTGCTGGGCAGTGAGTGGTGAGAGCATGCACGTGAGCATGCTAGAAAGAAAAACTCATCCACTCTCCTCTGCCAGAGCCTTCCTTTCCCATATGGGTTAAAGTACGTACGTGCGTGTGTGTCATTTTCTCACCTTAAACTTTTTTTTTTAAGATCTTCCAAAAATTTCTGAAAAGCACCTGTCAGGTATATACATCCTGATTCATAGTTACAGATGTGTCTGAAGTGTAAATCAATGTCTAAATCTTGCTACACTAAAGTGAAGTGGAAGTTCAATTTGTGTAAGGAGAAAAGCTTGGATACATCTGACAAAGCTGCCTGTCTTCTACTCTGCCATCTAAATACCTTTGTAAATCTGGTCTCAGCTGCCATCCAGACAATGTATTTTTTTTTTGGAAGTCAATGAACTTAAACACTGAGACCACTCCTAAAAATACAGTCTTTTAAATAATGCACCAAGATGCAGATATTTTTCCACAGACCAGTATGCCAGTGGGAAACAATATTTACCAACTGCTACCACAATATGGTACTCACGATGCCCCTATCATTTATATAAGGAAATATTATAGTATTTCAGATAATAGCATGGCAAGGATTGGCTTTTTGACTGCAAACAATAGCAATGTTGAAAGTCACACTTCCATAGGTGAATTTCTATGGTATTTCTATTCTAAGCATTTATGGCAAAGTAGTGAGAAACTAGCGTTAAAACACCACAGCAGCCTAAAAACATCAACTGCAATTTACTTTTATAAACATATGGGAAATCCATCAATTTCTTTGCATTGCACAACTGGGGAAAAAAAAAAATGTAATATTCAAAAATCTTTCTCTGTTTCCCTAACTTCAGTCTTTGAAAACAAACCCAGCAGGCTACTGGGCTTTAATACGGGTTCTGGGCATTTGAGAGCAAGCATTGCACTATGGAGCTAGCCTGGTTTTGGAAACTATTCCTGCAACCTTGGCTGATTCTTGAAATGCATTATCTGGTGCACAGGAGTCCCTATAATATTTGACACAATCTCTTCATCAACCACCCCAAATCTTACTCCATCTGCACGTGCTCAGCTGACACTGGTCTGTTCCCACAGGCTGCTGAATTGAATTGCTTCTCCCTACAAGGCAGATTGTTTTTTTTCATGTTCTGCAGTGACCCTCTTAGTGCTTCTTAAAAAAAAAAGGCCTTGATAAACTCAGATAAACACAAAAAATAAAACGGCTACACTTGGGTAAATAGGAAATATTCTCAACAGTGTGTGTGCCAACACAGACACTGTATTGGCCACAGAAGTATTTACAGTCCACAGCATAAATTCATGCTTGCTAAATTTCTGTGCTGCAAAAGTCCCTAAATACGTATTGGGCAAGCTGAAGAATACATTGTGTGTATGTCTACATGTATTCAGTCAGGGCTACACAGCTATTATTGTACCCTCTTAATGTTCAGCCCAGCCCATCCACTCTGTGTATGTGGATCTGCTTCTTAAATCTTCAGGGGAATGGCTTGAAAATAAATTGGAATAAGTAACTTGTGGGAATAATATCTTGGAAAAACATAATTTTAAAATGTGAATCATATGCTATTCTTCAATCTGCTAATAAAAACACCCAATATAGACACTGAGTGCATCTTAAACGATCCAATTAACTGCTCAAACTTCACATTGAGAAGTTTCCCTCTTTTCTTTTCCCCATGTGAAAAAACTTTGTGCCTTTGATGGAGTGGAATTATTTGGACATCTCAGGAGCATAATAAAGCCTCTGTGCTGGGAGAACTGGCAGGACTGGCACATACCTAAACCCAAGGTGGAGGAAATGCTTGCTGCCCAGTTTGGTCATTGCTTTCCTGGCCGAGTCGTCCAAGTTTCGAGATCCTTCATCGTTCACTGCAACCGACAGGATCATGCCATTCGCAACTCTGCCCAAATACTGGGCAAGCCGTATGCTTTCCTCTTTTGCTCTGTAGGTATCAAACCTGAAGTGATAAAAACACCCAGAAGCATTTACTTCAGTGAGCACTGCAGCTTTATGTACTGAAAAGCAAGTGCTATAGAGAAATAACTCTTTTGCATTTTTATAGTAATGATATTATCCCATTGCAAAAAAAAAACTTGTCTAACAGGGTATATTAGGGGTCTCTGTTAAGCCAAATTGATTAAATTCTGCTAGTTGGCAGAATAGCAAGGTTTTGGATTTTGGAGATTACTGGTCTAGAAATAATTGCATATGCATGCAATAATACCCGTTTGCACAAGATGCTAAAATGTGTGTTTCTGAGCTTGCTGAGATGCTGTCCCCAACCTGTTCCCAAAGATCCTCACCTCTAGACAGCTGAAAAGTCACTCACCGATCCGAATGGACAACTGCCCCCGTCTTTGGGTCAATAACATGGACAATGACACCTCGATGGCCCCAGCTCCTTTCAAAGTAATATCCACCTTCTTCCATGCCACCAGGATGAAGAGTTTTGTTTAAGAAGGTCCAGGACAGCTTTTTCTTTCCATGGATCTCGAGAGTGCCACCTTTACTTACTCCAAGATACTTCTGCCCAAAGTAGGGATTTGGCTGGCTGCCGTCATCCGCTCTGCAGCAGGAAGGGAGGAAAGGAACCAGTTTTGGGTTTGTATCTGACCGCCAAGGAGCCTCTCCCCTTGTTCCGCTATGGCCCAAAGAGAGAAGTGTGATGGTTTGTAAAGTATTTCTTTCAACTACTCTAAGAATCAGCAACTGCTCGTAAAGTATTTCTTTCAGCTACTCTAAGAATCAGCAACTGCTCATGTTGTACAGAAAACAAATTATTTTAAATAATACTAGCAACTACTGAAGACCAGTAGCAATCTGGAACGCAGATTATGCATGTTATATTCATTATATCCAGGCCAGAGGAAGCCTGAAGCCTAAACTGAATGGCATATTTGTGTTCTTGAATTCTGGAGGAAGTTAGGACCCTAACCAGGAGCTAGGAGGTCTAGTGGCTGTTAAATATGAGTTTGGCATTCTTGAAAACCTAAGAGATCCTGTAGCAATCTGCAAGACATAAATGTATTATCATTTGGCTCACACTTTCATGCAGAATGAAATGATGTTTAGGAAGGAGAATTTTTGGAATAAAATAGCTCTTTGGTCTTTAAGTCTACTCTGGAAAATCAGCTTGAGTAGTGGCAAGGGGCACATTGATTTTTTCTGGGATGCCCAAATACCCCAATGTTCATCTCCCAGCAGTATTTGAAACCAGAATCAAAACTGCATCAATTTTTTGCAGGGCACTTAAATTGTTTAAGAAGCTACTGAACTTTCCACAGAGCATTGATGGTAAGTATATCTAAGAAAATGTAATTTTAAGAAACACTTTTGTTTCTTAACAAAAGTTGTAGAAGAGACATCCTAGAAAGTTCCAAGATAATACTTTATTCATGCATACGTACCGCCCATATAAGATGATAACCACATTGCTTTGGTAAGGGCACATCTCGCTGCCAATATGTAACTCTCCATCATTTTCAATTAGTATATGTCTAGTACGCAAAATGATAGGCTGCACGTCATCTTTAATGACCAGTTTTCCTAAGCAGAAAAGGTTATGACATTTGCTTTAACACACAGCAGCTCATCAAAGGTTGTGATATTGTGCTAAACCCAGTGCTGGGCCCTCACCTCAGATTTCAAATAATTCTGCCCATCCTCCCCAAAACAGCTCTCAATACAAATCCTAAAGACATTATATGTTTTTTATGCAGTCCAATTTCTGAAGAATGCAATTAAGAATTGCATGGAAGAGGACTTGTTCAAAACTGAGAGAGAAATTCAGAGTTAAGATGAATAAAAGCTATTCATGCTAGCAGCCACCAGCAACACTATGGCTCTGTCCTTAGAGACAAAGAGGCACACATGCATCTGCCCTGTCCTGAGACCCTGAGAACACAACTATTGCAGTATGATGTTATCGGGACAACCATTTAGTAAAAAAATGTTTTTGAAACAAATCGCAGAAGTAGAACTCATTAGTATACTGAGGTGCTTTTGTAAATTCTCCAGAAAGGCGAGACAATGATTGGTTATAATGGCTAAAAAACTCAAAGCATCTCAGCTACCACCCACCCTTATACCAAATTAAAGTTGGGTTTGTTCAGCAGTCACCCAGTTCTCAGGGAGAAGCTCTCCCAGCGTGAGACAGTGATTTAAACAGCCACAGTGGAAAGCAGGCTTCAGCCAGCCTTGCCAGCAGCACGTGTTACCTCCATCAGTGATGTGGATAGAGTGGACGGTCGCAGAAGAAGAGAGAAGAAGCTTCCTGCCATTACGGATTTCAACGTGGTTTTCTTTGTTGTGACCTGGGTTCCAGTTTTCTAACTCAGGATCCTTATCAGGACATGTGACAGCTGCTTCTGCTGGGTGAAGATGGAGAGTGAAAACAATTATGGCTTGTTGGATGTAATATAGAAAGCTCCATATCTGGACATCTTTACAGTATCATTCTCAGTACCTGGCTTTGCTGATTCCCTGGAACACAGCGATATCGCCATTCAGGAGAGTGCATGAGGGTCAAGGCCAAAAGAAAACAAACAACAGCTTAAGCTGTATGGTTTTCTGGAAGCATGAAAAAACCTGCTACCCAGTGCAAAGGAGCTTTGCAAGGGATACAGTTCCCAGAAAACTTCCAAGAAGAGGCCTTCCTGCAGTGACATCCAGCTCCCTCCACACCAGCAGGAAACAAAGCCTTTCACAAGCCCAGGGAAGATGTTGATGAAAGGATAAAACAACTGCTACCTTTTAAAATGCTCCTGAAATACCTGTGAGGTTTGAAAAGCTCTGTTTAATATAAGGATGTTAAAATATGTTTGTATACTGTGTTTCGCTGGAGACATAAAGTAGAAGTGCTCCAACTAACATGAAAACACCAACCACAGAAGAATTACTGGTCCACTCAGAATCAGAGAGCAACAGGAATCTCACAAGAAAGAGACTCTGGATTTGTGAGCTTTTCCAGGCAGAAGCAATAAGGGTCCATTCACTTTGGGTTCACACGTCACCAGTCTTCACGCACAAATTTGATTACAGACCGCCATGATGTGTTAGTCTCAAGTATTTACTTAAGATAAAATATTTCCCTGATATGATCTCACTTGATACGTGAGCCTCACATCTCACTCTAACCAGCCAAACTGCGACTGCGAGAGCACCATGTGTGATGCATATTTTCTGAGGGTAGAAACCTTTCCAATCCTAGGAAGCTGAGGTCAGTGGAAGTCTGAACAATGAGCCCTTTGCCATCAAAAAGGGTTGGGAGTTCTCACCAGCTCTCCAATTTTTATCCTTTAAAACAAAAACAGTGTAGGAAAACAACAGGATCCACAAACCAATGACAACAGATATGGGATAAACACCTTGACTTTAGCAGGGTTACGTCTCTGGCACGTAGTACAGTGAATTTGGGTGGGTTTTGTCCCACAGACACTAATACATTCAATTAATGGAAAGGACAACGATGTGAATCCATGCAAGAAAACATGTCCCAGTGCTGGGGCAGTTGACAGCGAGCTGTCGTGTGCTGCCACTGCGAAACTTGAGGGATATCTGTAATTCCACAGCAACAGAAACAAAATCCGTCCATCTGCATTCAGTTTCCTCTCAGATTCCTCCACCAGTTTCATGTCTTAATAAAACAATAGAATTGGAGCAGCCACTGCCTTATTGTCTCCAGAGAGCTGTTAACTGCCAGCTATTCAAGGTAAGCAAGGGACATTTCATGTGGGCAACATATGCCTTGGCTCTCTGCAGACTTTTTCCATATACATGCAGTGTTCAAATCAGAGGGCTAATAATCTACCATGCAGCAAGTCAAATACTGATAAACATCCAGGACCTGATTTTGATACCACTTGTGCCAGCTGGAAACTCGAAGTATACCAGTAATGTCAGAGGCACATTTTCCAATTTACAGTAATTGAGGAAAATAAGATGGATTTTCTAGGTTCATACCAGAAGACACTCAGAATTAATAAGAGTTGGAAAAGATAAATATTTCAGGCAGGAAATGGGACTTGCATTGTAAATAGATGTTCAAGCATAATTGTAATGCACACTGAAATTCAAAGCAATAAGCTATTATTCCCATAGGAATAAGAATCATAGAAAAATTTGCTCATGATGAGAACCTAAATAAAACCAAAAGAATTGATTCAAATGTAGAGATATAATTTGTCAACTAGACTAAGTCGACAGGATAAAAGCTTGCTCATTTTTCCATTTACTTGGCTATGCTAGTGTCTAGAAGAGCTTCATGCAGTCTCAAAAGATGACTTGTGCCCCTCAAATTCATTACTCAGAAACAGAGAGGTAGGAAGTGAAGTCCAAGGGGAAATCAAGTGGAATTTAAGCTGATGATTGGGATGAGAATCGGCAAAAGCCAACACAGTCCAGAACAAAGGACCCAAATTCACCTGCATCCTCTGTGCCAAGGAGACTGGAGGGCTGAGCATCTTCTGCCAGCTCGTCCAGGTGCCTTGCCAGCTTGGACTAATACTCTCATTGTCATTTTTAAAAGAAAAGTGCAACTTCTACCCAGCACAAGGGATTAACTGAATGTTTTGCTTCTTGGCCAAAAGGGCCCGAGCACAGCAATGAAAGGTCGCTTCATGCAGCTGCAGCGTTTGGGGCAAGACATATGGTCTCTTTGTTTTTAACAAATAAAAAACCTCAAATTAGGTCTATTTTGAATATGTATACCCAGCTTCCCTTCCCCTTTCCCTAACTGCTTAGGAAAAGGGCTACTTGGAAAAGGCAAACCCCAAGGGGCAGGGATGTCCCCTCTGAGACCTTTCTGCTCTCCACATCTGGGCTTGGGCAACGCAACAACAGGCTCGACCTCACCTCCCATGGCCACAGCTATTAGGACCTGAGGTTTCTTTTGTTATTTCTTTGTGGCAGTGTGTTGGATTTGGGTTTGTTTTAAGAATGCATGGCAGTATCTGAGGGATTCCTGAGGGTACTTTCACCTGCTCAGAAATTTCAGCCTTTGCCACGCCAGCTGCTTTCCATCAGGAATGTTGGCACAGCAGAAAATTGCTTTTCTGATGAGATTTCTCTCTCTGTCCTTGACTCTTATTATACAAAGAAGAGTGAAGAGCTGCTTAGTCTAAACCACCAATGTCTTTGTAAAAATAGTGTTACAAAGCATACAAAGCATGCCCTCTTCCCCCATGGCAGGAAAACTCACCTGTGCTTACAGAAGAGATTACAAACAGAAGAAAAATTAACTTTTCGGCCAGATACTTGGAGGTAGGTAGAGCCATTCTTCAGGATTTTTAATTCTCTGGATGGACACCTGTGAAGAAAGAATATCAAGCAAATGTAACTTTTTTTTTTTTTTGCCAGCTTATGCAAAAACCATTCAGTGCACAAAAAAAAAAGGTTACATCCAGCGTCATGCCATCCCACTTTCGCTCCCATCCAGCTCTACGGCTGAGAACACCTTCACGCTGCTTCGGGGCCAGCCTGAACAGAGCAAGAAACCAAGGGCAGCTCCTCACCCTTTGTTTGGTTCAGGGTAAACCCACTTGGGAACTCAAACAGACACTCAGAAAGCAGCCACCAGATGTAACCAGAACCACCTTAGGAATGCAGTACAAACATCCAGTGTCAAGACTCTCTAGGGCTGAATATTCACATGTGCAGAAAAGTAATGAAACACAGCAGAGAAGGCGTTTGCAGAGTGACAAATTTTCACGACATAACCTTTCCGTGGCACCTCTCTCCCCCGAGACTACCCACACATTTTTAGCAATGGTGTTTTGTGTGCCCTCAAGATAAACCCTACTCACACTTCCAACCTGAGACATGCAGTTTCTTAGGTTTCAGACCCAAGAAAACATTGTCTATTTAATATGTCAGTCCAGAATTTTCTTGCAAAATCAAAAGCTGCTTTTGAAACCAGTCTACCTAACACTGTTTTCGTTTCTTCAGTAGCCAACCCGCAGCAAAAACAAACAAGCGGTGTCATGAAAGTCAAAGTCAGAATTAATGTGATTCTCTCCAGCGATTGATTCTGCAGTTCTGCCCCGCGCTCATGACAATTTATTGACACGTGTATTCACACTGAGGCAAGGACACCCACTTCTGTGAGCGTCAATGCTCTGTATTCATAAGTTGCTGTTTAGAATTCACATGTAGTCCTTGGAGCCTCTGGGTTTTACCATGTAAGCCGGTATCTGAGGAAAATCAAAGAAATTTATTTGTAGCTGTCACGTCCCGTTGCAGTGATGAGATAGGATAAACGTATGCATTGCACAGCTTGCTTAGACACCAAAAAAAGCAACTGGAAAAAAAAACCTATAGGGTGCCCCAGTTTCTTTAGGGCAAAAAACACTTCATGTCACTTGTTAATATAAAACAAACAAAAAACATGAGAAAAAGATATGCAAGAAGCCAGGATTTAGTCTGGAGGAAATTTTACAGTGTATATATGCAAAACACATGTCTCTACTTTTCATAAAGGTGATATAGCTTGAAGTACAATGATACATTCAAACCACACGTAATCCAATGATTGTATTAAAAATAGCATTAGAATCAGATTTGTCAGGAAATATTCCAACAGGAAAATGTTTGCTTGTTTTTGTATAGTGTATTTGACAGCTGTGAGCTCTGGAAACAGCATAGACCCAGGGCTCGGTACGGAGTCTATCAGGTGCTGAAATGCTGTTACAGAACAGTAGAGAAGAGGAATGCACTTAGTAACGCTATAACTTGGAATGATATACATTATCAGAGAGCAATACCGTCGCCGTGGAATTTGTGCCAGAACCAGGCTGCACGCGTCTGACATTTTAACAGCATCAGCCATCAACCTTGGATAAGCCAGGGCTCTTTTAAACGACCATTATTAGAGGTACGCCCAAAGCACAGCAGTCACCATTAAAACGTCAAGATGTATTAGTGATTATTACACAGCCTAATCTGCAAACCCAATCACTAGGTTCTGCTTTAACGATAGACGAAGAACGAAAGGAGTGGTAACACCGCAGGATGGCCATTACAGATAAGCAGTGGTTCTGATCGCGCGGGCACAGCTCTATGTCAGTGTTGCATAAAGCCAGACTCCAACTGGTAAGGTACTGGTCATAAAATATGTTCAGATAATACAAGAGTTCACAGAAATAAAAAGAAGGGACTGATTTTTTTTTTTTTTGTCAGTGAAGGCATGCATTTGCTCTCCTGCTGCTTCGTAGATAGCAAAGAAATTTCTTTGTTCTGGCCCACTGAAAACTGAGAGGAGCATCTCTGCTCCATCCAGCTCATGATCTTGTTTCTGACAGTAACCCGTAGCAAACTGGGAGGAAATTAGGGCAAGAGATTTCACAGCCTGTGCTTTCTTTAGAGTACTTACCATCAGGTTGTGTAAAGTGGCTTCTGCTATGTTATACCCCCGGTTGCTCACAGGGCGACTGCTCCCCTGAGGACATCTGTCTTCAGCAGCAGCGATCAAAACAAGCAATCAGACACCAAAAAGCCAATGTCATCTTGGGAGGCGTCAGCTGTGTGCCAGGCTCCAGTGTTTTTATAATGTCTGATCTGCCCCAGTCCAAAGAATATCCTGCTTATTTTGTGACTGAGGTAGGGTGTTTGATTCGGCTCACGGCGAGCCCGAGTTCATGGCAGCGTTAGTATTAACTGGCACTCGGGCTGGAAAGGCTGATAGCCAAGAGGGCCAAGAGGATCCGGCTCCTCTGATTCAGCTCTGACTAACACACTGCCGGAAAAACGCTGCTCAGGGGATAATCTCAGGAATTTTCCTTCAAAGGCTTTCAATTAAGCGTCTTTCCCAAATATTAGACACAGACAGTGGCATGTTTGATTTTACTACGAAATAAAAGAGGAGGAAGAGATAGTGACCCTTTTCATCGATGTCTCCTGCTGGAGAGGACTCGGGAGGAGTCACCTCCCGCCCACCGGCCGTTCGTTAGCTGGGCTCGGCGCCGCCGGGGGATGCAGCAGTACTTGTACGGCATCTCACTTGAACGGGCGCCACGTGGCTGAGCTCAGCTCTGATGTAACCGGCTATGTCAACAAAGCTCTCTGCAGACTCTGAGAGCGTAAGGGCCCTACAAGTGTCCTCCTAAGCCTATCATCTCCAGCATTCCTCAAATACATCTGTGAGTCCTCTCTTGGTCAAGAAAAGCTTTTTCATCTAGCCATTAAAAGCTGCCTGGCAATGGCAAGTGAGACTCGTATCCCTGGATCTGGCAAGGCAGGCTTTCTGAAATGATTCCCAGCTGCTGGATCTTTCCAAAAAGTGAACAATAGCAGCAGACAATGCTAAAAGTAGATTCAGGAAACCATTAGCCCTCAGATGGCGCTACCGCAGGTGTCAGCAGCAATACTGTACTAGAAAGAGCACTGCATAGACAGGAATCCCGATCCACTGCCCTCCCTGTGGTTTTAATGCTGGAGGCAACAGAGAGCAGACAATCCTGAGACCAGAACAGTGAAGAAATGCTCTGAGGAAGATGGATAGACATGGACATCGTGAGGGGGTCATGTGGACACCTTGAATCCCGGGCGGCAGAGCAGAGCTCTCCGGAATGGCACAGCCAGCCGTTCAGAAACACACACCTGGCTCTGACCTCGACCTTGCACAACTCTGGGCCAACCATCCAACTTTGGAATCAAAATTTTTAAAATGTAACTCCGGATAGTGGGTATTTTAAAGTGCTTTTTAAGACCAGCTTTACATACCTCGGCTGTTGTACCTTCACATCTGCTGAAGATGAGAGCCCTTTCTGGTACGTCAAGCAGGGTGTAACAGCAGCATTAATCATCCATTACAAACACGATAAGGATGGGAGAAAAGCCGCAGCTACCTGATCTTCCCTGAAAGAGATGTCCAACAGGAGCAAGGAATCTGCCCACAACTCAACGGCTGCTACTGCCCAACATGAAAAAAATAGAGACCTGTGCCGGGGCAAAGCAGGGATCCAAAGCCATTCCTAGAGAAGAACAGGAAAAGCTCACGCGGAAAAGATGCCTTTTAGCCTGGCGGAGAGTGACCCGTCAGCAGGCATCAGTCTGTACAGGTACTTTAGAGAACCTGTGAGTAACGTCTGCATTACCCAGGGACCACCTCTGCATCGTGAGACGCTCCAGGAGACCCCTGTGGCCAAACCCTGGCCTTCCCACTGCCACAGCTGATGCTGAGGGTTTAGTGGTTTGACGGCTAGGTCTGAAGCCTTGCCACACGTTTCTTCACTCATATGCAAAGATGTCAACATCGATTTGGAAGCTGATTCCTGAGAAAGGAAGGGGCTGTTTAATTAGCACCTCTGCTACCTTCTTGCTGACATCGCACGGCAGTGACTGTCTTCTAACCCCACTCGGGGAATTTTCCACTTTAGCCCCAGCTGGGAAGATGGATTTGCTGACCGCATTTGCCTTTCTGATCTGAGGACGTACCAGCTCTTGCTACAGTCACATTCCTCTGCAGGGGGAACCTTCGCACACCCCGCTGCAGCCCAGCGCAAGCCTTCAGACGGCCTTACAAATAAACAAATGCATTTCTAGGGATCGCTAATGAAAATGCTTTCCCAGTCCCAGAGCACGGCAGCAGGATAGCTGCGTCCGCTCTTCATCTCAACCCTGTGCGTGCCACCCCAGCCATTCGCTGCTCTTTTTTACTGGCAGGCAGAGGAGGATTAAACTCAGGAAAAGGCTTTACTTCTCAGTGAAGTGAGAGTGGAGCTTCTCAGTGGAGTCAGAAGCAGCACTCTGACTCTTTTCCCAATGAACCTTGGTTTCTCATAAATTTATCTAATATCTTTCTCTACAAGGAAGAAGTTTCTGCTCGCGTATTCTGTATATAAACATCACTGCAAGGTCCTGGATTCCTGATGCTCATAAAAACAGATTCTGGAGCAGGAGTTAAAGGAAATTTTTGCAATTAATAAATTAAAGGAAACTAGAGTGTTTGCAAATTTGTTGCAATATTGGCAAACTATTTTGAGACAGAAATAAAAGGGGGAAAAAAGAGAGTAATTTTAAAGCTATGCTTTTTTTTTTCAGAATTAACATTTCTTTTTGCAGAGACTTAGAGACCTTGAAAAGGAAAGGAAGCAATTTTTGGCTCCACTAAAACAAAATCATTTGCAATTCACATCACTCCACCCATCCGAGGCTGACTCCCAGGTTTATATGCTTTCGAAGTGCCCAGCATTTCACTGAATTAAACCCTCAGCCACCCCATGAAGTTTTCAAAGCATCAAAGCGGTGGGAAGTCAAGCCCCGTTTTCAGAGGTCCAGGCTGCACCAGCTTTGCTGTGCTTTCAGGGAGTGCCAGAGCCACCGTGTCCCCACCGCAGAAATGCTCCGGTGATAACCAGAACGGCCGTACGTCCTGAATGCATTAGGAGAACTGAATGTGCCTGGATTAGCTGCAGGTCCACGTGGACACACACAGAGTCCATGTGGACTCCAGCATGCAGGTGGAGATCCTCCAGCTCAGGAAATCCCTGGGAGGCATCAGACAGCTTCCCAGAAACGCAATGCCCACGCAACACTTACCCCCGCAGCTTCACGCACACAGACTTCTGGTGCATGCCAAGTTGGCAGCAGCCTTTGAAAACATCGTCTTGAATGTCCCAAGGGCCCTTGAAGGAACTGAACCCTCTGCAGAGCGTCCCTGGTTTTGAAGTCTTTTTTCCCTCCCAAGGTAAGGAAAGCGTGTGCAGTGGCTGAAGAGGATCACAGCATCCCGAATCCTCTTCAAACTGCTGCTTTTAACTACCCAAATAACTGCATCAGGATGTAAATATTTTTCTTTTTGCTTTTGTGGTACTTCACTGTTTGCATCTGGCTCGCCACAGCTCCACGCCTTCCTCTCCAGGACATTTGCCATTTGCTTTCCTCCTGGAGCAGGAGGAGGAATAGAGATTTTTCAGAGGTTTAGGCACATTCCTCTCCTTCCTTCACCAGGCTCTTCCTCTGCCAATTGTTTAGTCTCAGCCTGAGGTTAGAGCTCTGCAAATTTTTATTGGGATCCAGGGTCTGGACCTGTCACAGATTATCAAATAAATCTCCAAGAAGCTAAAAGCTTGCTCTGTAAGTAGTCGTTCCAATATTGGGCTTACACTCACAAGCCAAAAACATCTTGCTTTTCTTCCCCTGCATAGCCTCAGAAATCATAACAATGAGATACTAAAAGGAGTTCAAAATGACTTCAGGGAGCTCCTTGGAAGGCAGTCCCAGCCACTCGGGGACTGTACCACCCCTCATCACCACTGAGGGTGTCAGCCTCCATCACTCCCTGCAAGGGCCAGCTCAGGCCCATGATGTCCTGTGCTGCACTCCTCATCTTACCTTTACTGAGCAGCATCACTGGTATCTTCACACTTTCTAGCAAGCCAGGACCTTTTCCCTGGCCAAACCCAACTCCCACCTCTCCTACCTGGTGCGTAGATGGAGCCACGGTCTCCTCTTCTGCCTGTAAACTTTTCAGGTGTTTTCTCACCCCACATCCAAGGACCACTGAGCGGTATGTGTCTGATGGAGGCAAGCGTCCCAGCCGAGGAGTTCAGTCCTTGCTCAGAGGTACAATATCAGCTGGCTGGCACACGGATGCCAGAGCGACTAACTCACCAGGGAGCAAAAGTCTGGCCAACAAAACACTAACCTTTCCCTGTAGCAACATGTTTGGCCATTTCTGAGAATTTCAAAAAAAACAAGACATTAGTAACAAAGCCTTCACCTACGTGTTTAAGCAACCCATGTGACAAAGACATGGATAGTGTAACCTGTGTGACAAAGACATGGATAGCCTGAAATTGGCCCTGTCCCATCCCCCAAGTACCATCATGTTCAAATCAAAATAAGTATGTCATCATTTCAGTGTGACTTTGTACTTAAATCACAGTCAGTGGGTCATTAGCCATTTCTCAGTTTGCACAGAAAGCTCTGTTTTTGTCTTTATTTCAAAAAGCAGCAGCATAAACAAAAAATCAAAGAATTAGCCACTAATACTGGCAGTATCTCAGTCCTCAATGGGAGCAGAAAGTCAACACGAGCATTGTCCGAAAGGAACGCAAGACTTTACCCTACACAGCACATACTTTATCCTGGATTTTATTCCTGTAGGTCTTTCATTAAATGTTCACATCAGTTGGACAAACATAATTTCACCAGTCATTAGGTACAGACAGAAACACATTTATAACTCTTTGTTGCACCTTATATATTCAGTTCGATTGCAAGATTTTATCATAAGATCACTGCATCCTCACCCATTGATGCAAGCAGATGTTCCCGTTTGCCACAGCAAGTGGAGACTTTGTTTTCTTAAAAGCAGACATTAATGGAGGGAAAAGAGGACTGAAGGTAGAATTCCCCACCTCTGCTGAAGTTCATTTCTTTCTCTGGATGTTGCTAGAATTTCCAAATTTCATCTCCAGTCCCTGTGACACTGGAGAGCAGGCTTTTGCCTTTACGACTTACCTTTTGATAGAAAATCATGGATATGTTCAAACACTTCTCCTTGGGAAGGGCAGCCCACAGGCTTTTCCTATCCTGCCCTGTGAGGCACTGCTTGAAAAATAAAGCTCTACCACAGGGGCTGAGATTAGAATACATTTATTAGTTATAAAATATACAAGTGAACACCATCGGTTTGGTACAATCCCGTAAAAACAAGAGGAGGTTTTGGTGACGGCGGTGGGTTTGCCTGGCTGGTGTTGCCCCAGCGATGCTAACCCCAGGGCGCCGTGGGCTCTGCAGAGATCTGCTCCGAGTGGTTCTGAGAAAAAGCAAATTTTAGTGACTCGTCAGCATTAGCTGGACATTGATATTCTTTCAGCTTCAAGGGAACATAATGCTGTAGAGAAGCAGCTTTCTGATAACCAGCGTGATTAAGGACTTTAATCCAGGAGGGTTTGGTTTGTCCTTTATAACCAAGCATGGCAAAACTCCCTGAAAAACAGACACAAAGAGAGTGACCCTCTGGATGGGTCGGTTCACTTATTAGCAGCACAGCACGGACTCTCTCCACATATCACAGAAACTTTTTAGCCCTTCTTTTTTCCCTTGGGTTAAAATAACAGAACATTTAGGGGAGAAAAAGGGTGGTGAAAGAGGGAATGAGTGTCGAGGAAGCCATAACCTCACGGCATCCCAGATTTGCAGGTATTTCAACAGGCTAAGATAGGTTCCCAGGCAGGAATATTGTTTTACTCTTTATTTTTAAGTATTGGTACTTTTTTACATGAAAATTGTTAGGTGCTTTGAATCCTTCTTTTATTAGTTTACATCAGTTTCTTCCTGTTACGCCTAAACTATTCCCCAGGTCGACTCTGCGCTGGTCCTCTGCTGTCACAAAGTACAAAGGCATTATGTATTCTTCCATTTTAATAATAATGTCTTGTGTTTATATTATGCTTTTCATTGCAAAGACTCCCAAGGCTATTTGCAGCTGCTTGGATCGAGACTATTCCCGTAAACACTTCTAATTTAAATAAGGTTTTGCAAAACCAGGCAACAAGACCCTAAATCCCGATCCCGCTGGGGTCAAGGGGATCAGGGGTTTTTTTGCATTATCCCTGGCAGAAGCAATATGCACTTGGGAGAAATGCTCTAGCCTGCCCTGAAACAGCCCCCCCAGCACAGATCAGTCCTGCGTGTGATCACTTTTGGAGCCGTGAAGTCAAATAGTGCGCATACCTGAATCAGCAGGAGAAAGCTCATGAAGCAGAACATAATGACCCAGACTGGAAACCAGGGCAGACACGTGGGTGAGCACCCTTACCCTTAGGAAAAGCAAAACAGGGGCGGCACGTGATCGGCGAGCAGCAGCTGAGTCCCACCACAAGACACCAGCATCCCACTCAAGTGGTAGGGCAAGGAGATGGTCACCAACCAGGGTGTCCCTAGGATGGCGGTGGCCCTGCTTGCTGCTTTCTGTGCCCCAGGAGCAGTCAGGGCTAGAGGCTGAACTGAGCTCCCAAACTGACCTGGAAGCACTGTGCCCAAGTGAGCGGCACAGGTGGTTCAGGGAACAAAGTTTGACAAAACAAACAAAAAAGATTGCTTTTTAATCAAAAAATTCCTTTCAAAAGTATTCAGGGCTCTGATGAAAGAATGAAGCAATGAAGTTTCAGGATAAAACCAAAAAAGAAATACTCAAATTTTTGCTTTTAAAAGGATGAAAGAAAAAAAACAGCTTCTCAAGAGTCAAACAGGCACCAAAGTGAAATCACTGTCTCTGCTGTAAAGACTACGCTGTCTTCCCCTGGAACGGTCAGAGCAATGAGCTTTGAAACTTGAACCAGAAATCTATATAAATTTCAGTGAAGCAGTGGGGGGAAAAAAAAAAAATCCCCAAACCTCCAAGAAAAAAAAAAAAGAAGAAGCTAGAAATACAGCCAATTCTACATCTCACCTCTACTTGAGAGACTGCAAATGAAAAGTGACTCAAGTTGGCTGTTTGTTTTCCTGATTTCCTTATCACTCAAATCATTCATCCAAACCTGGATTCAATAGCCCCTAGTTTTCCAGTAGGAAACCAAGCATGTATTACCTGGATCAATGACACCAATGGAGTTCTTGTAGCAATCCAAGGTGACACTGTAATAAGCACTTTCCAGAACTGGTGATTTCACCTTCCTTCCATCCAAAAAACTAAATAGCTCCTATTTCTCTTCCAGCTATTTTCTTTTTCCTCAGTTTATGACTGTTTTTGCTTGCAAAGCAGTTGAATTTTAGAAATTGAATCTTTATCAAATGACTCTTTTTTTTCTTTTTTATTTTTTGATTAGAAAAACAAGCTGCCTTTAGGATGAAAAATTTGCAGCATGCAGCTTCTCACTGGTGAGGTGGCATCAAAACCCTCAAATAACTCTCCTACTTCTCACCATCCTTGTGCCAAGAGGTTTTTACTAGATTACACTGGAATATCGTGGTAGAAAATGTATTGATAAGCACTGTATAAGGATGTGTACATTTTTGGTAGGGAAATACACCAGTAATTCTTAAGCAAAAGAAACATGGCAGAATAAATACATTTACCTTCCTTGTGGAAGACAATAGGCTTTGCTGAACCTAACCTGGTGAAAACAGACATTTCTGAGCTCCCCGTCACCTCTGCAATATCTCTAGAGCACACAAGAACCAGGGATCTGAAAAGGACAGTAATTACTGCATTATGGCAAAATATTACTTTCATTAAGAATCTGCAAGACCCTTAAGCTTCAATTCAGAAAAGTACTTAAGAGCTTGCTTAACTTTAAGAACATCCTTAAATCCCTTTGATTTCAATCACACATAAGCTTTCCTAAGTTTAAGCCTCCGTTTAAGTGTCCCTGAATTAAACCTGTGCTTTATGCAGAATCAAAACAAGCACAAAACTGTTTTTGAGTGCATCCTTTATGGGAGCATGACACTCAAGTGCAGAAGAAATTCAGTTGCTATACAGTCCTGAGACTCTGAAACCATCTATACCCTGGGTCTGATTTTCAGTCAAGCCTCAGTCCGGCCTTGGCCCTCACAGATGTGCTTTCAGCCCCCAGTGAATTGCACCTGCAATGAATTACAGGTTGCACAACTGGTCGCATTTAGCTGAATGCCTAGACTTTCAAAATACACATCTTACTAGAAAATCAACCCAAATATAGAGGCATCACACGAATCTATGCCACTTCATGCACATTTTGTACATGTACATACTCATGTACACTAATACAAATGTGTTCAAATCTTTGGTCATGAACTGCTCAGAAATGTCTTGGACTGAAAGTCTGTTTTCTGGTTATTTGACCTGCTTCTGCCAGCAGCCAAGAATTTATCTATAAATCTCCGCTGTTCCATGTTTATCTGGCAACACACAAAACCACGAGGAATGTGGGACAGACACGAACAGAGATGATCCAGACCACTGCCAGGACACACGCGAGGTAACAGAGCCCGCGGGCAGGCAGGTCTATTCATTGGCTCATCCAAGAAAGGTCTTATTGGAAAATCAGGCACATCTATGATTTTCATCTGTCATAAGAGGCAAAAACAATCAGTAGGAGTAAACAGAAGCCAATGTATTTCAGAAATGGAAAACTGAATCATCGGCTGCCAGGAAACTGCTGGGCACTGGAATGGGTGTGCAGGATTGCAAATGTCATTGCAAGGGCCTTATCTGCTCCATGCTGGAAAATGAGTGGTTAATTTAGAAGGACCTAACAGTTTTCCAGAAAATCTGTCTCTATCTGCTCTAATCTGTGCAGTCCTGGGAGAGAGACACTGTTTCTCTTATTATCTGGGTGATATCTGGGATTTGTACACATTTAATCTGTGCCAGCTTTCTTTTGAGCACAGGTTTGGTTAAGAAAGTAGGTCATTTTCCTTTCTTTGTCTATCAGCCACGAGTTGCTACATGAACTGGGCTCTCGGCAATTTGCTTACCTCTCTTTTATAAATGTTTGAACATAATCAGTTATTGCACTGGCAGCGTTTCCCCCAGTAACTTCGTCAAAGTGCCGCCTACTCACGACTGCTCCTGAACACGCATCCAGCACCACGAAGAATATCCCACGGCTACTGAACAGGAAAACCGTGTCATTTATCTGCAACAAAAAACAGGGAGGTTTATGGAGGCTGGCTGGGAAGCTTCAGACTCTGATCCTGCTTTTCCGTAAGAAGGGAGTTACAAGCAAGGAAAACATCAAGCATTTACATCCTATAATTTTAAATGTACAATTAGCGCAGATGAAGTGACATCACTGATAGATGGTCAATGGCAGGAGGTGGCAAAACCCTTAGTTCTCAATGGCACTGGCAAAGACAGTGGGGTGACAAAAACATGAGAAATGAGGTCATCGGCATCTTTTACATATTGGGAAGCTGAGAATCCTGTGAGTAAAATGTTTACTTCAGTTTTAATACAGTTTCTTTCCATGTGAGGGAAATTACTGTCACTTGGCAAAGCAGATTTGACCACAGAGCAAGGGAGAGGTGCTGAGACAGCAGATGGGGGAACAGAAGTGACACGTGGACTTTTTTTTTTCCCCCCTGGAAATGCAAATATCAAAACCAAAATATTCCTTCTTGCTAGGGCTGTCTCAGTGCCTCAAAGAAGCTGGAGCACAACTGGCTCCTACTCTCCTTTCATACAGCAAGGGCTTCTTCCCCAGGTTACATCTCTCATGATGCGCCACCATCTCTGCTTTTAGAAAGGCAAAGGCTCTCTGATCTCCCCAGCATCCTGGGGGACAGCCCAGCCTGGCGGGACACAATCTCCATCACGGAAAGCAACAGCATTCTGAGGTCAGGCTGCCAGAAAGCTGAGCCCAGGATACACAATACACCACTGCAATCCACACAGTCGTCCAAAGCCCGCATCACCAGGGAGCTCAGATACATCCCATCGATCTGAGACATGTGTACAACTCCAGGGCAAACAAGGCCAGACTGAATGAGGGAGCCAAGTGTTAAAAAGTAGCTTCTGCAAAATACTGGAGGATGCTGAATGCAATAGGGGGTCAAGGGTAAGGGAAACATGAATGTCTGGGCCATGGGTGGGCAGAGGGGAGTGAGGAGGAGCAAAGACAGACTAAATTTTTTAGTCCTGGCTGTCTCACACTCCTAAGCCTGGGAAGTGTGTCAAAGTCTGGATGTACATGGAGCAGAGAGCAACCACCACTGCTAACTGACCTAAAAGTGAGCCGCTGGGAAAAGAAAGGCCCTGCTGTGTGTCTTGCCCCCGTTCGCATGCTGCAGACTTGTCGAGAAGCCAGCAGAGCCCAGGGCTCACATGGGCCCGATGGGAGCCGGAGCAGGGCACCACCCGGTTCACTCAGTCCTTGGGGAAGGGTGGCTTATAAATTTAAAACATTTCTGACTTTTGCATTTCATTCAGCAAAACAAGAATGAAACATGCTTTGGTAGTGGGGGCTCCTCTGTTTCACCTCTTTATTTTCAAATTTCCCACACCTTTTAAGATTTAGGGTAAGAATCCTCCTTTAGACATTAATCTTTACCATTTGCCTAGCCCAGCCTTTACTTCAGTACATATGTTGGAAATAAATCTTCCTTTGAAAAACAAAACTTTCCGTTAAAGCTTTAGAAAAGGTCAAGAAGCTTTGAGGATGCCCCTGATTTTCCAACCCTCACTGACTACGCCTGTCTGTGCTGCACACACGCAGGTGTCTGCGCTTCACCGCAGGTGAGGATGCTGCCTCCAATAACACCTGCTTGCTAATGGTTTTGAATAAATTTTTGATGATGCAGTCAGTGCATGTGGCAAGAAGTCTTGGCTGCTTAGACTCCTTAAGGATGCTGTACCAGCTTTGCTTGGCATTTGTTAGCATTAATTATAATTCAGCAGCACACAGGCGTGTAAGCCTGGATGGTGTCCTTTGCAAGCATGGCTCAAGTCACCCTTCACCATCTAGACAGACAGACAGGGCACGTGCAGGGACAATCTGACAGCTCCAAACCCCTGCAGTAGTGAAAAACAGTTATTATCTTTAAGTGCAATGCCAGCAGAGAAAACCAGAAAAACAAACTTGGTTTTTTCCCCTACATCCTTTGTAAACAATGACTTCTGGTGTGCTTTTTTTCCCCCCTTCCTCTACATTAGAGTGGTGGTGTTAATTCTTCTTCTAAGGTGATAAAAGGCCTTTTTTTCCCCCCTAAGGGCTGAAATCCTCATCTGAAAAGAATAGGAACTCCCAGTGGCTTTAATGGAGTTAATTGTAAGGGAGAACAATGCGCTTGCCTCTTCCAGGGGAACTTCCCATTTCCTTCTGCCAAGGCTCATCCAGATTTTGCAGTAAATTTCCTTGGAGATAAAGTTTCCACTGTTTAATCACTGTTTCAAATGTGATAAAACACAACATACCTTAATGAATGCAGATGTCAAGTGGTTTTGTACGTCTGCCTTGCTGAGAGACTGGATCTGGATCCTTACATACTCGACTGAGGGTGTGCTAGTGACAGCAAGCTGCAATTACACCAGAGACAGAAACTTAAAAACTGGCTTGCTGACTGGTTTTCATCAACAACATTACACCAGGTACCAATGCTCATATACATGATCGCAAAACTTTAAAAAATTATTTTTTCAAGCTGTGATCCTGGTTCACAAGTGGTCACCATTTATCAAAGGATTGTGGCAATGCTGGAAGGGACCTCAGATGGTCACTCTGTCTAAGCAAGCTTAAAAGTTGAATATGAATTTCATATATTTTGCCTGGCTATAAGTGCAGATTCGTGTGAGCCTGAAACAATTCTACAGGATTTAGAGCCAGGTGAATTTACAGTAAATAAGAAAACCTTGCTTAATCTTCCAGTTATTCCTATTAATCAGAATTACTTTCCCGTTTGAAATTCAGCAGCAATGTCGTACTTTGGAATTCAAAGCTAATCCAATCTGAGCCCTCCCAAGAGTCCTTTTTAACTTGTTTAAAAGAAAGAAATGGGGAAAAAAGGTGCCATGAAAGGGCATTCACATGCTTCCAGTTGGGCAATTTCTTTGAGGCTCTCTTTGAAGCACAATCCAAAAAAAAGCTGCAGAAATTCAGAGCAAAACCCTTCCTTTTGCACAGGTTACATGATGCTGGGCAGATTAATGAGTGGGAATTTTCTCTACGGCTTTTCCTTATAGGCCGTGAAAATTAATTGACCTGATGTGGATGCACACACATTGCGTAACTTCGGATGCTGTTTCACGCGGCGGGTACCTGCGGGGCCCCACACGCCCTGCATGGCCCAACTGGGTGCTGGGACACGGGGCGCTGGGCAGCTGCTGGCCTCTGCGGGAAGGGGTTCGGGTCGCAGCTCCAGGAGTCCCCCGGGTACATATGAGCCATGATTTTAATACGTTCGCAGCCTTGCTGAGAGCAGTAACTGTGTCCCTTCCGAGCTTCGTGGGCTTGCAGGTGAACAAATAGGTACCTACAAATGAGAGCAAACAAGGGATCAGAGCCACTGTGCACTTAGAGGAAAAGCTGAGAGAGGTAGGGTCTGCACTTGCTAAACTGAATTATCCTTCCTATTTCCCAACATCACAAACCAACTCTCTCTTAGACGGGTGTAATACAGCACAGCCACTGCAAAATGGGTCCTGCAAGGATGCAGGTCGAGCTGCCCTCTCGTCCTGGCACAATGAGACCTGCAGCACTTGCAGCCCGAACGCCCAAGACAGCTGCTTTCACCAGGCAAGCATTCTGTGGGGCAGACATCCCCTCCAGCCCCAGGCACCCCACGCCGGCCCCAGGCGGGGTGGCATCCCACCAGAGAAAGAGCAGCAGCAGTGCTCAGGCTCTTGTGCGGAAGGAGACAGGCTTGCCTGGAAATATCAGCATCTCCCCTCTGGCTCTCTGCACCGCACGGTCTTGGCCCGCAGGCAGAGCTTAGCCCTAGGCTTGCATGACCAAAGCTCGAAGGCAGCCAGGTCTTCTGGCCTTTGGAGTTCATTTTTTTTTCGCTAGCTGTCCTAAGTATGTTTTCAATCGTGTCCATTCTGCAATTCAGGCTGAGGAAATTATGTAAACAGCTCAGTTCAGCTCCAGGATCAAAAAGATACATAAGCTTTAAAGGGATTTTTCATTCTATTTCTTTTAAAACTAAATATTTATTTCTATTTGTCTGGAAGAAAGAATGAGTAAGCTTGGTTCCTTTCCAAGGATCCAGTATGTGGGGTTAAAAAAAGAAGAGGAAACATCCCACTCATTATGAAATAAAGTCTAAAAAACAACAACAGGAAAAGAAAAAAGCCAATCCCGTAAGTTCTGTACTCTGAAAGGCTAAAAAAAATCACTGCTGAATTAAGCAGAGAACCAAAAGGCTGATACTGCCAGAATGAACTTAGGTTTGACCCATCAATCTGCATGTACCAGGTCCAGATGGCTGCTGGCAGCGAAAGGCGCTTCCCCCACAGACCCACACGTGTCACCATTTTCCCCGCTATTCAGTAGTAAACAACCTGTTTACAGAATCTGGGCAACATTTTTCTTAAATAAAAAAAAAAAAAAAAGAGGAAAGAAAAGGAGGCTTAATTAGCAAATTGTTATTTCACATTTCCTATGATAAGAGAGACCTGGCCATCAGCAAGGAGCCCAGTTAGCAGGGAAAGCATTCCGGGATTTGATTGCTCATGTGTTATGGTTGAATGAACAAATATATCCCCTCTTATTTTCAAATCTGGCACTTGTGGATTGATTCCTGAAGCAGCTACTTAGTCAGGTGAAGCATCATGGGACTCATGGTTAGACCCCAAAACACTTTTTTCCTCCCTAGCTATTTTAGCTGACTGAGAAACACAGTTTCGTAATATGTTTGTTTAACCAAAGGTGTCCTAGAGTCTTATAAAGACAGTGTGAGATCTCTAGGGCTCTTTTCATGCCTTCAAAATAAGAGATACACTACGGTGCTCTCTTTTTTTCACAAAACCTAATTTTTATAATGTGATGATCTTAGAAATCTCTCTTCATGAGAATATGAAGAAATTGAAACTTCCCAGACTATCTCAGTGTTGGATCTGCTGCAGTCATGAGAGGGCTTTTTCATGGCCTTTTGGGGTGCAACACTGCAAATTAAAATAATATATAATAATATAATTTACACCGCACGCACACCTGCAGCAATCATGCCTCAAAAGACCCAAGTCCAGTCAAGAAATGGGCCATTTTCTTAACGGCAATGCAAATCGCTGCTCAGTGATACAGACATAGGCTTAACCCAGGTACTAGTAAGTCCATTTTGACCTGAAATCAGTGAAAAGACCATGCAAGATGGATGGGCCTGAATTTTAACTTTGAAAAAGAGAAAGGAGGTGCCGGGGCCAGTAACAGAAAGACCCTGATGGTCTGCTGCCCATTCAGGGGCAACGCAGGGCTCACCCCGATGCTCTGTCGAAGTAGAAGAGCCGCTCGTCGGTCCTGTTAAGAGCGCTGTCCCGGGAAGGAGCGGCGAGGTAGTGCTTTACGCTGTGCACCGTCCCTGTCCGTCGCTGGTAGATATCTGCCACTACCTGGAAAACGGCTTCCCTGGGATAGCAGAGGGCAACCTGCAGCCAGTCTCCTCTGTCGGCAAAAAAGGGGAGGCAGGGGGAAAGAGAGAAAAGGCACTTAAGGGCTTGAGTACAGGAGATGGTCTGCAGCCAAGAGTACAGTCTTCAGGGGAAAACAAAGAAATGTCCTTTGAGGTTCTCTTCCTCTTTAAAAAAAAACACAACAAATCCTCAAAGCCAAAGAAAATCAGATTTTTTTGCTTTGTCTGGAATCAAGGGCTGCTTATTACGAAGGTCTGATCCAGGGACCCCAGCTGACCTCAAAGGACTTTGAGTCAGGTGCCAGGATGGCTTAAAATCAGAGATTTTCTCTTTCTTGCCTCATAAGGCTGCGGTACAACCAGTCACATACCCACTCGCATCTCCTGAGGCAGCTGGGGCTGGTTTTAGTTCATCCGGAGCTGCTGCGGGAGAGGGAACCGGCATCCAGCAGACATTTCACCGGGGGCACAGATTCAGGAATTAGAAAGTAATCTCTGACTTGAACCAGAGCCACGGTCTAAAGAGACCTGTTTCCTCCACTTTACAGCAAAGTTTATTATTATTGTTTCCATTAAAATCTCCCTCTCCACGGCTCTTTCTTCAATGTCAGTTTAGAATAACTAAAGGGTAAAGTTAAATCCTCTTTTAACTCTTGTGTACCACAATGTCAGCATGTACGTTTACAAAAAATTGTCCTCGTGTCTTTCCTTTATCCTGTCATTCATATTGCCACCTTCATGGAGAGAAAAACTCCTGACTAGAAGTCTTTGTTACACAACTCGGAGCCAAAAGATGCAGTGCACTTTGGAGGCTGATGGGAAGGCTCTTCCACAAAATCCAACACCCTTTCCTGTCTGCAGGATACACTTGTGCTGTGCAAAGCAGAAAGCCACAAGGAGTTTACATTTGAAAAGAAAAACTGAATAACAAGATAATTAGCTTAATTTTTTTTTTTTTGTCTCTTGCCTCTGAAGTGGCTCAATGTGCCACACCAAGGCGCCTGAGCCAGTACTGTGGTTAGCTTTCCTTATATTACCAAAACCATCCAGGCTTTAAATATATTATTTTAATTACCTGGCTTCCTGGTTAAAATGTGAGAACATAAATTTGTCATAGACAAAGACAAATACCACCCTCGTCAGCTGTCTTTCTGGGCCCTAGAAAGCTGAGGAAGACAAAGTTTCTCCAAAGGCTCCCCTGAAATGACCTGCCACCCATCCCTGCCCGCAGAGCGAGAAATGGGGGGAAACTGCTTGGATTTCGAGAAATCTGGGAATCTGCATGCTTAGACTTCTACTTTGCATTGCACATGGAGAGCACAAAAGCAAAGCTATTTCAGTCTTTTTCTGGTTTTCTCATTAAAACAAAACAAAACTATCTACAGGATGGAAGAGGGGACAGGCTGTTCTAGAATAATAAATCAAAGCCGGACAAAGACCCATCAGCTTAAGCCAGATACTGCCCTCTAGATTTTAACCAACTCCAGCTGCGTCATAACACAGGACAGCTAGAAAACTTGATATATTTTCAGATGATTTGGCCTCCGACTAGAGGAAATGAAAGAAATGCACCAGAGCCATGTTTGTGGAATATTTTTAGGATGGAGTCTCAAGACATTTCGCTGTTTCATAAGGGTGATTTACATTGTGTTAGCACATTTCATCCCCTAAAGACACCATCAAAAAATGGGCTTGTCATCTCCCTCGGATGCTGGAACTGGCTACACTGACTGCCACCTCCCTGGGGCACAAGAAAGGCACTAGAAAAGGGAATTGGAGGGTGAAAGGGGAAAAAAAAAAAGTGTGAAAAACCCCACAGCTGCGACCGCCTTGAGTCGCTGGGGCATTTGGGAATGTGAGTGCTAGAGCCTAGCGTGCATGTGAGCAGGCTGAGTGAAATGCTGAAATAAATTATATTAAGATTGAAAGGATCAAATGAAAAGCACCTGTTTGGGAGTTTGTGGAGGAAGAGATGGAAATAAGTGCATTCCCACAACAAAGGGCTTGGGAGGAGATGTGAGAAGGGAAGGCATTAGAAGTTATCCTTTATGTAAATATAGGAAAGAATAAGGTGGTTATTTTCTCTTTAATTTAGTGGTATTTTGACAGCTTCCTATTTAGTTCTTTACTTCAGTTCTGTTTCTTCAGCTTGTACAAAATCCACCGTAAGCCCTCCCAAATACCTGGCTGTGTGGCTGAACTGGGCTCCACCACCTCCAGGAAAACCAAAGCAAGGAACAGCTCCACTGCGGGATGGCCGCAGGACTCTACCTTGCCGCTGGCCCATGGATGGGGCTTAGATGCCGGTTCTCCAGCCTTTGCCAAAACTGAAGGAGAAATGCAACCTCAGGCAACAAGCAGTAATCAGGTGTGGGATGTCTTGGATGTTACGTTCAAACAGATGTGTGTGCGCCTTCCTCAGCCACCAAGGACCTCCTGGCTGCTTCTCACGTGTGGGAAGTCTTCCTCTTTTTCAGGGTGGTCAATAAAATGTGGCTCCTGCGTTATTTCACTGCTTAAACCCCTCCATTCTGTCTTAATTATCAGCTGCTACTCTGGGGTGAATATTTGCAGACAGATTAAGAAAAATATGTCCTTGTTCTACCGCTATCAGTACCGGCCCGTCAGCTGGGATCTTTGCTGGGATCAGGCGTGGGGACACACACGGCACGCGCAAGAGAAAATACTGAATTCATAGTAGACCCCAAATTATTAATTCAGAGTAATTTCCGACCCCCGCCTGAACGCTGTGGGAACATCTGTAGCTTCAGACGCTCTTTTGCTTAAAGACTAGCAGAAACAAAGGGGAAAAAAAATAATTTAAAACACAAGTCGTAGAAGTCAGACTATCGACACAAAAAATGCTGTCAAATGTAGCAATACACAGGACTTCTTTTTTAAAAAAATTCATTCTTAGGAGTTTCTTGCAAGAAAAACAAATAAAAATATTCTCAGGTGGAAAGACCGATTTTGGAATTAGCTGTCAGTTTAATTGAAAGCCGTATTAACACGTGTGGGAAACTAACTTGAGTTATTTAAGATGTTTTCACCCCAAAACTAAGTAACCATGTTCACAACCTTTTCTAGAGACAAAGTTCAGTTCACCGTAGAAGTAAGGAACATTATTCTATCTTGTTTTCATTCTTGTTCTTAATCAGGCCAACATTTTCCTATGTGTTTTTACAAAAAAAGAAATGGCACTTGACGGAGAAAAGCTAAATATGCACTAGCAAAAAGTTTAGTGGGTCCTAAGTTTCAAACACCACCACACTGTCGACACCAGCATGTATAAACCCTGACACTTCTGCCCCTCTGTTACTGTCATTCAACAATCCCCACTGTGTGTTTCATGCATTTTTAGGAATGTATTTAGCCTGTTTATTTCCTTTTGGAAATGGCTGGATGAAACAAACCAAAGAAGTCTTTCTTTTTTTCACCAGGACATTGGCATTTGCAGTTCTGGCTCTTTCAGGTGAAGCAAAAACATCAGGCAAAGTATTAAAAAACTATTATTATGTTTTGGCAATGAGCTAGGCTTCCTAGGATAAGCAAAAGCAAAAAAAAAAAAAAAAAAAAAAAAAAAAAAAAAAAAGGATGAGGGAAAGGCAAAAAAAGCAGGCAAGAGGTTTCCTGTTCCTGGACATGTGGTAGATACAGATCTGCACGTACACACAGACATACCTCATTTAGAACCCTCACAGCAACCCCCCCAGCTCAACCCCAAACTCCCAAAGGCGAAGCAACTCAGAGGAACGTGATCAAACAGGCAAAGGAGGGGAGACTTTTGTGAGTGGTGGGATGTAAAATGAGTCATGTATCTTGGAGATGAGATTTGGCTGGAGTAAACATAGAAAGAGTGCATGTCTGGGACTCTCACCACCTGGGAGAGGACAAATAACACTTGTTCAACGTTGTGAACGTGCCCCTTGACTACATCGGATGGGGTATCAGGCCTGGGCAAATGGGTATCAGCTAGTGCTGGGGGTGCTGGTGATGCTGGGCGTCAAACCTGGCTGTATTTTAGCAAAGGGAACCTCTAGGCTGATGAATATTACTCTAGAAAACAGCTCCACCATGTTTATTGAGATGGTGTGTCACGTAGCTGATGACCAAGGAAGTGCACAGTCCAAATCCTGATCTCACTGAAGAAAATCTGGGGTAAGTTAATGAGGGAATGCCGCAGAGTACAACTAAAAATTACTTATTTTTTCCTTGGGCTCGAAAACCAAGAAACTTTCATACAGTGAGTCAGTCTCCCCCAAATGTTATTACTCCTATTTAAAAACAACACCTCTGATGTTTTGGTCAACATCTATGTGAGCTGAACTTTCAAAGGGAGTGAGACAACTGGGAATTTGAAACTTTCCTGTTCATAATATGGGAAGCAAGCAGAAATCCTCACATGCTGCTTTGGCAAGCTTGTCTCTTACAGGCTGAATTTCGAACTTCAAAAGACAAAAAAAGCAAAGGCGCCATTCAGCCTCCAACCCATCCCAAGAACAAATCACAGGATGTCTATGCTGCTTGCTCTCAGTCAGAATACAGCTAGTTTTTCTCTCCAAAAATGTCTCCCAGACTCATAACAACCTGTCCAGCACCAGGCTGAATCTCCTCATGCACAAAACACGCTTTCACAACAAGCCACATCCTCTTCAACCAGCATCACTGGTGGAGAAAGTGGAGCGAGAAATACCCACATCTCATGAGCGATGAGAAGAGCAGAGAAAGGGTTGCAATAACCTGGCCATGTCCTCATCACTTTCTCCCAGTTCAATCTCTTTCCCTTGAACCCACCAGCTCCCTGCAGTTGTTGCTCACCTCTTCTCTTTTTCTAGATTTCTTTTTAATTTTCTGCCTTCAACTCAAGCCCATTAAACACATCCAAACCCCCGCGATGACAAACACGGCTACCAGGCGAACATCCAGCAATTTTTTTCAGGACCTTGTTATTAAGGATACACTCTTCTGGAAGACCATTTGCTGCGTGGATTGTAACAAGTTAGGTATGTGTTTAGCTAACGAGAGTTGTGTGTATTGGGATTTAAATGCCTTTCCTAAATGCTGCCATTTAGGAAGTACCATTAAAAATTCAAAAGCATAGGCCATCTCTTAATATAAATTAAAATTTTTAGTTTTACCCATGTGCCTCCTTAGTCAAAAAAAATGATTTTTGCTTTTGCGAAGCTCAACAAATTATAGAAGGGATCCTGCCCTGAGGAACACTTCTGCTGACACTCATGAAACCAGGCTCTGACTCAGACAGCATTTGGCTCACAGACAATTGTACTCAAGCAAAAATAAGAACTTCCTGCATTTAAATACAGTACATCATCTTATCATCCTTTTTCCCACCCTACAGGCTTTCATGCAGGAATCACATCCCAATTCAATTTTTATCTTTTTTAACGCGTTCCCAAGTACTCTATCGCTGACTATTGTGTATTTTGTTTTTCCTGCTGCTGTGCCTCAGATGCACATCAGGTCAGCAGAGGCTGGTGGCCCTGAGGAGCCCCAAGCCCCACTCCGTGAGCCAGGAGAAGGGTGAAAGCAAGGAAAAACCTCCAGATTTCATGTGCCAGGCTTCAAAGTGACAAGCAGCCTGGTTTGCCCCAGTCATCTAGAGACTGTCTGATGCTCAGATTATTCTAATTCATGCTGTAAAATTATCAGCTCAGGAGGGACGTCTCTTCACAGAGCCACCTTGTTAATCCCGAGCGCTGCCACCGGGCCAGCCCCAAGCGCGAGCCAAGGAGCACAGAGAGCAGCAAGGGCTGCAGAGGAGGAGGCAAAGACAGGGTTTAGGATCACTCGAAGACGGCGATGTCAGCACCCACGTTGGCCCAGCCGTGCTAAAACAGTGCAACCTGGTGTTCTGGCAAATGTTCTACCTTCCTTCCAATTTTTAAAAAATATCTTGTGGCTTTCATCCAGGGGTTGACTTTTGGGTAATTTAAGGGCTTTAAATAAACAGAAGGGAATTCAAATATATCTGCTGACTTCTGTGTTGTGTGGATGATTAACTCTGAATTACAGATGTTATCAGGAGGGGCAGGCTATGAAACCCAAGTAGCACTTTACTTATTATTATTGGAAATAGTGCTGGTGTTACTTGCATTACATCCAGATCTGGGGGATCGAGGTCAGAACTCACGTAGCTACAAGAACAAGAACGCAGTGACAGTCATAAACTGTTAGCTCCACTTTGAAATACTAATTTTGCCTTCCTGTGCATTTATCAACCTTGGAAGCAAGAGGAAAAGCTCATTTAGAACTAATCCGAGAAAGAAACAGTTTAGGAAATAGCCATAAACTGGGCAAGTCTGCAACAAGCACATTCTAGCCTTGTCTCGTTATCTTTGTTTTCTTCTAGACCTTATCACCGCTAAGGAATTTAATCGCAAACATGACAAGTAGCTGAAAGTATGAATCAGACTGGCATTGACTAAGAAGCCGTAGGAAAAACACCTACCTGCACAGCCCTGACAAATACAAATATAAGAAGTCTCCCAAAGTCTCAGTGTAAACACGCGCTGCATAAATTTGCTTGCACTAAAATTTCCACCTTTGCATCAGTTCAACATCCTGAAGGCTTTATATCATCCAAAGGCTCCACTATTTTTAACCACTAATTTAGGCACAAGCTCATTCCAGGCTCTTGAATGTTCAGATAATTAAGATTACTCACTGGTGAATACGATAAGGCCTAGCGCAGAACTCCAGCCCAGCAAATACAGGAGTCGAGCCCTGCACCTGTGCCCATCCCTGAACAAACACCGCAGCTGGGGAAAGGCTGGACACGTGCCCAAGCACACACATGAACATCTGCCCTTTTGCTTGCTGTTGACAAGAAATTTGGCCCTCTCCTGCCCATTTTTTTTTTTTTAAGAAGCTCTCATAAGGATCCGGCCCCTGCAACAAGGCAGTGAAGAATGTCAGTACTCTGAGTCACGCTTTACCTCTCCAGGTGAAGCTAAGAGGGTGCTGATGAAGAGAGCCTGGGGCAGGCTGCCCTGCACTGTCCTTGGAGCCAGCATCCATCAGGAGAGGTGCACTACAAAGGAAAGCCCCTGCTTGCAGGACTGTGGCAACCTACCTACAAAAATTACCTGCTTTATACTATTAGCTGCCCACATTTCTCCATTGAACAGCAGAGAACCCTAATAAAGGAAAACCCTTCCCTCTGAGCCTTGACAGACCAAGTATAGAGAGCCTGTGCTCATTAAAAACAAGGAATGTTTCATCTAATTGCCACTGCTTTTCAGGCTGCTTCAGCAACACAACTTATTACACTATACTTCAGATATGTACTCTGAGGAGATTTAATTCTTATCTTTAGATTTGCTGATAGCAGAAAGAAGCCTGGCTGATTTACTGAAGAGCACTGTGCCTTTGATATTTGCCTTAGCTTCTTCTGCGATTAGAGAATTTGCACACAAACAAAGCCTAGGTCATTAAATTGAAGGACTTCATTTCTGACTTTGCTTACTGTATGAAGTGCCAATCTTTGTACTGTTTTCCAGCACCTGAAAGAGGCACTTGCAACCAAATAATGTTTTTCATCTTTTCCTCATGGCTTACCAGCCTCTCCCCACTCTCATAACAAGCTTCATGCACTCTACAGGCATCTGTGCTCCCGGGTAGTAATTTTGAATAAAGCCCTTAACTCAGTCTTCCAGATAATTCTCATTCTTCTGTGAAGCAGAAAAAAAACCCAAGAAAACATACAAACAGCTCCAAGGGGGCAGAAGCTGCTTCAATAAAGAGACAAAGACCATGGAGAAGGGATTTGAGGTCCCCACTCATGAAGGTTTCACACAGGCTTTATCCCCCATGAGAGCAATCCTCAGCAGATCTGGACTGGTTCCGGAGCACACTTCATTCCTGGTCGTTAAAATTCCAGCCAGTGCTCTCCTTCTGTTCACTTGCCAAAACCTTCAGAAGCTACTTGTCCTGCATTACCTCTTTCCAGAAGCATTAGTACCCAGCCGCCTTCTCATCCTCACAGGGAAACTCCCAGTCATTCCACAGCCAACCCTATCTATAGCTTAATAAGCTCATTTCTGCTGAGACAGCTACGTTCCCCAGCAGCCTGAAAACACAGCCTGCGGGTCTCCACCATGGCTTTATGTTTGCCCATCAGCCAGCTACTGGCAAATGCAAACAAGCATACCTCGCGTTGGAAGGGAAGTTGGCACGCACCAAAGAGCTCCTTTGCACCACATGGCCGCAGATGGCAGCACGTGGAGACACAGCAATTTTGTTTGGTTTAGCTCCATATTTCGGTGGAAGTGAAGAAAGTGAAGAACTACTCTAAACATGGTGTGAGGAAGACAGAACTGCAGTAACCCTTCAGGTGCCCACAATGGAAAGGAAAAGATCTGCTCGGTGACTGTGCTCTAACTGGTGTTCTCCCCGGCCTGGCAAATCCACCCGAGCGATGCCTCTGAACTCACTGGACAAGATTCACAGCTCGCAGAAAGCAGCGCTGCCAATTTCAGCTGAGTCATGTGAACGCATCCCAACCAGCTCCTGCCCACCCGAGGAATCCGGACGTTCCAGTCTTTTAACAGACTCTGAACTGGCATGACTTCTGTTGGGTCTTTCTACAGCACTTTAAAAGAGGCAGGGAAAGCGTTAACCACACAAGTACTCAGCATCAGTGCTATGCCTGACCTTCACAGAAATCCAAATTCTGGTACACATCTCCCTGTCAGATTCCTTATTTCCCCTCTGACCTTCCTTTAGCCAGCGCAGAGCAAATCACTCTAGAAGCACAAGGGCTGTCTAGCTGCAAAGGCAGCATCCTGAGTATATCTATCCATCATTTTACAATGACAAGACTAAAAATAGTTGAGTTGTTAACTCAGTTATGCATGAAATTATTAATCCTAGAATACTGCTGTAAAAGTTCATCAAACTTTTTTTGTTTGCATCATACATATCCTGCACAATGTTAAGAGCTCACATTTTTTGGCGCATTATTCAGTATTTTGGATTAAAAAAAACACAAAGTATAAAACTACTTGAGACAAGTCAAAGTCTTCCCTGATTTTCTAAATCTGATTATTCTGGGCTCCACGATCTGAGATTTCTTCCATTTCAAAAAGGGTTAGAAAACAATGTTTAATAAAGGTCACACATTGAGCTGCTTAAGCCAGTTCTTGTTTTCCTTCGAACCTGTAAACCCTCTTGTTCACCTCAGTTGCTTTACCCTTCCATGGAAAGGTCATTTCTCCATGTTTTTGCATGCAGTCTGGGCATTTCACCATTGCCATTGCATCAGCCTGAAGTCTCCCAGTCATTAGCATCCAGCATACCTGAGGTGTACGCAAAGCAGCCGCACATTTAATTCCCAATTGTTTCTTAGCAAGATGCTTTAAATCAAGTAAAATTGTGGTTTTCCTTCATTACAGTATATTTCCCGTTTATAGTTCTTGAAAACACATACCTTGCCAACTGCTGCTGGATCAGAAAAATCTACAAACTTTTGCCCTGTTCACATAACTTAACTGGTCTCACACAAGACAAAGAGAACCGCAACCACATTGTGGTTTGCAATAGTAAAATGTAGTCAAGTTGCTGCTTGAACAAGAGCTAAACTTCAAGCTGAGTTTTACCAAAGACCCGGTGCTGCCTTCAAATTGGAATCTGGGCTTGAAGGCTGCAGGCCAAAGCTGTGGCAAGTATTAATTGGCGCAGCGACAGAGTAACCACCAGTTACCCGGCAGAAGACTGAGCTCTGCAATTGCAAGGAAATAGCTAATTGTTTTAAGACAGATAATAATTGCAAAGCTCAGCTTGTCCATGAGTGACTAATGGATTTTCCTCTTCCTTAAAGTGCACAAAGATATATTAACATGGAAAACAGCAATTTAATTCTAATAATTCCTCTGTGACAGGAGTGTTCAGACACTCATCCGCCAGTGACTCGGTCACAGCCCTACAGTCACCTATGTCTCTGAATCAGGAGGACCAGGTATATGTCACTTGCTATAATGGGCAGGAATAAAGAGGAAACTTCACCCTTCTTGGCTGCATCCCGAGGGGGCTTCACAATGGGAACTTGAAACAGTATTTTTCCCAACATTTCTTCAGCTCCAAAATCCAGGACAACCAAACAGAGTTCAAACTTCTGCAAAACTATGCTAAGCTAAAACCACGGCAGTCACACTGCTGGAGGAGCAGCGGATGGGCGTGGGCTTTGGTGGATAACATTGGATGGACTTGGGAACCTGCCAGATTCACCAGCCATATGTGCTGCTTTGTGTCCTCAGTGCCTCTGACTTCTTTCATGCCAACTAGTTAAAACCTGCTTTGCAAATCTGAGCCTGTCTGCGGCTGGGTTGTGTGTAATCACAGATTATTTCATTTGCAAAACTGTTCTTTTACTGTACAGCATTTTTATCAATAACTGAGGAGTCACATGAACTGGAGAAGCCAAGGAGATGGCCAGTTTTTTTCTGTTGTGCTCAACTCTTGCAGCATATCTGTGCCAGCCATGACAATGTCTGTCACAGCAAAGCTGACTGGATTGCAGGACTCTCTCCTAACAGTTATACCAGTGCAAAGCACAAATCATTTCACTAAAGTAGGAACCAGTACTGCAACCATAAATGAAATTATGCAAAATGAAACAGATTGCAAGGAAAAAAAAAAGTCATATCTGAAATTCTATATCCTGCTTTTATATAACACTAAAAGAAAACATGGGAAATAGAATCATAGAATCATAGAATGGTTAGGGTTGGAAGGCACCTTCAAAGGTCATCTGGTCCAACCCCCCTGCAAGGAGCAGGGACATCTCCAACCAGATCAGGTTGCTCAGAGCCCCATCCAACCTGGCCTTGAGTGTTTCCAGGGATGGGGCAATAAATAAATACAGCACAGCCTACAATTTTGCTGTACTGAGTGCTAATGTTTTAAAACTTTATGTAAAAAGAAACAGTGATTGCAGTGCTGTTTGGATTACAGAAGATGCAAAACTCTGTGCACATTCTGATGTATTTCTGTACTTTATATATATAGGAGATAAATTATGTGTGCAGCAACTAGTACAAACAAACGAACAAGAGCCAGAGCTCTTCTGGAGGGATTTCAGGGACAGCAGGCCAGGACTTACTTGGATTCTGTTTCAAAACTTTCTGGAAAGAGAAAGCTCTCTACACATCAAAAAAGCTAGAATAAAGTGAAAGCAGAGGCACCTCTTTGCATCTGTAAGTGCCAGCCATTAACACCTTGCTTCTGTGCTCTCAGAAATTGCTGAGACATTTGAAACCCCACTTGTGAATAACCTGGGAAACAGCTCCAGACTTTATGAAAACAGAACATTTTCTCACAACATAGGGCAGTACCTGTTGAAGTTGATGGGGTACAGGATGACATCCTCAGGTGCTCTGCCGTCCCACTGGATGACATAAGCCTGCTCGAGCATGACGACGGGCTGGTACTGCTGGTACGGCGCTCCTCTGTTCACGCCTTGCAGCCGCGAGGGATGGGAATGGTATGCTGCTCTGGCAATGGATAAGGTCAGATTCTCAGGGCGTCTGGCCTGAATATAAAGCTGAGGGTGAAAGGAAAATGACAAACATATCCATTAAACCAGCCAGGCGCAGCCATAACATGTGCATTTGATCATCATTGCCTGTGAACGGTTTTTGCCAATGAAGAGCTCAGAACATTTGGAAAGTCACTGAAACATTTCCAGTTCAAATAAAAAGGTAAAACAGAAATAGCATCTGCAGCCATTTGAGGGGATACCATGAAGTGAGATACGAATCTTACAGTGCCATAAAAATGTTCACTATTCAAAATCTTAAGGGAGAAGAGTAAGCAAGGAAATATCGCAAAGTAACTCTTTTTTTTTTTTATGAATTCAAATAACTGCACTTTAAAAACAGGCTTATTCCATTGAAAATACAGAAAACTCTTAAGTTATTTCAATGGGCTTTGGATTAGGTCCAGTTATCTAATGGAATCCACATCTTTGCTCTCAAGTAGCAGAGTAGGCTGAAATTTTGGGGTTAGAACTCGATGGCCTGACAAGATGATCTTACAGTCTAAATACCACGTTCCACAGGCTTGAACAGAGAGATCTTCTGTGCAGGGACCAACAGATGCCCTTGGCCTGTAGTTAAACTCTACAGAGCAGTTACAAAACTACACTCCAGTTGTATGCTTATTCTGTCCTGCCATCACTCAAACGAAGGCCAGTTCATGTCACAAACATTTGTTTTAAGGCTGAATGCATGATGTTCACCTGTTTCCCGCCATGTGACCTTCCAGTGCAAAAGAAGGATGCACAGCTAGTCATCTAAATCTGTCTCAGAGTGAAGGGCTGTAGCAGACAGCTCGACACACTCCCCAAAGGGTCTCAAATGCACCAAGGACAGATGAGGATACCTATAATCCTGCTTCCTTTACTTTGCTACATGTAGAATCATAGAATAATAGAATCATAGAATCTTTAAGGTTGGAAGAGACCTCCAAGATCATCAAGTCCAACCATCAACCTAACACCACCATGCCTACTAAACTATGTTCTGAAGTGCCACATCTGCACGTCCTTTGAACACTTCCAGGGATGGTGATTCCACCATCAGCCTGTTCCAATGCCTGACCACTCTTTCAGTAAAGAAGTGCTTCCTAACATCCAACCTAAACCCCCCCTGCTGCAATTTGAGGCCATTAATAGTGCTCTTTGCATCAAGAACTTAAAACATCCAATACAAAAATCCATGTCAGGCCAGAAAAGTCTAAGGCTCTACATGAGTGTCCATCCAGCAGAATTATTTTTAAACTCAATTTCTGTCTTTGAGGTTGATCAAAATGGAGGCAGAGGTCTCTTAACAGACTTTAATACTGCAGGCAAGGACACAAGCAGAGCCAAGACCAGCAGTGAAGGCAAAACTCCATCTATCAGGATATCTGCCTTCTAATGCAGGGCTACGAGACCTTGGCCCCTCACATCTCCATATCTGCTTCTCTTCCTCTTGCCTACACAGACTGAAAGCCCCACAAAAACAGACTATCTCTCACGGGTTTATGTATGGGCTTATTTTAGTTGAGGTTATTAGGAAGTTCGGCTCCCAGTTGATGCTCAGAATGACTCTGCACTTGTGCCAGCTCCTAGTGTTGAGTTTGAGCTCCTCAGGACGTCCAAAAGACAGGTCATCTCTGTTTAACTCTCACCTCATCCCTGAATTCAGCACCCTCATGTTGAATGCTCAAGTTAAAAATTTGGGTCTCATGTCAAAGAAGCGATCCAAAAGTGGCTGTAAATGTTTATTGGATATTCAGCCCATTCGTCCTTTCACACCATTGCATTTTAATAATGAAAACCTATCTGCAGACCCTTGAAGATTAAAGTGGATCCCAGAATTGCATTAAACAGAAATTTTTCCTGACAGCTGAAACTATTGATCAAGTAATTCACCCCACACAATCTCTGAGGAGCAGCCCATTTGCTCATTCTTAATGGATCAAGGAACAATCAATTATTTTTACAGTCTGATAAAAGTCCTTTTTTATCTATGAAACCAGGGAGGAAAACTTATTTTCCCTTCACATTCAAACCATGATTGGAAAGTCAGTAACATGAAATGCAATAAACCACATTTCAATCTCATTTGTCCCCACCCGGATGGGGAAGTGCTGAGGTCAGAGCAGGTGATCAGTAAGGTCCCTTCGGACCTGAAATCCCATCAATGTGTGAATTGTTCTGAATCAAAACAGCATTTTCTGACAAAGAACAGTTGGAATGAACTCTGATACTGCAAAATAGACCACTTGTGTCTTTCTGGATAAGAGGCAAGAGTTTCTGTCCTATCACTGTAAACTTTGACATTATTTCCTTCTAATACGTCTCTCCAGCAAGCACAGAATGTTAAGGTGATAGCTGCTATGCATTTAATACAAAATTAAATGCATCAATGAAAAAAAAAATTCAATAGGAAGAAAATGCATTATATCAGTCCCCAAAGCTCCTAAATTACAGACTATCATGAAAAAAAAATACTCCTATGTACTTTATGACATTCGTGTAAAAAGAAGAAAGAGAGAGAGAGAAGGCTACGCATGGCCTAAGCTGCTCACTACAGAAATATCTGGAAACTCACTTTGTTTCCTGCAATGACCAACAGTGACCACTGAGAGAATGCCTTCCAGAACTGAAAGCCACCAAGGACGCGATTTTCAGTCCCACAGAAATACAGTAGTATATCTGGTGATCTTGCAAAACATTTATCACTAAATGAGGTCACAGTAGGTAAATGGCCTGATCAAGCAACCCAGATCCTGCACAAAGAGACTCCTGCCCAGGTGGAGCATCACCAAGTCAACAGGACTCTGACTGGGAGCAGGGACTGGCTGAGATGTTTCCCGCAGCATCTGGGCTCAGCTCTGGAATGACAGGCCAGGTGGCTTGGTCCTTCTTGAACACACCAAGGTGCAGAGAAAGCAGCACCCCACACTTTACCATTCATCCCTTTCTCTGGGGATTTGTTCCTTGCATTTGAGGGAACAAGGATCAAGAGGGGAATGCAATCCTTGTCCATTAAATCCCTGACCTCCCTTCTGTGATGGCCACTAAAGTCAGTCCTAGTACTTGTTTTTTACTACCCCTTCCATACTGCAATCAATACCAACAAATTACTTTAGAAAAATCCCAGAAGAGTAATCCACTAAAGGTTGATTTTAATTATTTTAATTCCTAATGAAATAAATGAAATAAGAACCCTCTGAGCTCCACTGGCACCAGCTAGGTGAATCATCAGCCACTGTCCCAACATAGTGCTCTTGGGATGTCACAATGTGGCCTCTTTCTTCCTCAGCATTTACTCTGTGACACCTTTCTTCACCTGAACTGAAGTTGCAAAACTTAATCACTTTTCTTCCTTGTACCTACCTTTGCAAGGGCAAAACACTTGTGAACAGGAGTGAAAGGGACAGCAACAAGAGATTTTTTTTTTTCAGATTAAAAATTCATCTTCCTAGCAAATCTCCATAATTTTTGGTTAGATCTACCAAAATATTTAAGAGAAGAAAGTGGGTCATAAAGACACTTTAAAATATGAGAAGTGGTGACAGCTTAATGTAGTAGAAGAAGAGCTAGTTAAAATGTTATAAAACGTGAGCCCTCTACTTGCCTGGATGGTTTAATGGACATAGTTGTCATTTTAGCTGCTTAACACTTCATGCTAAAAAGATGTGTCAGATTTCCGTGTGCTTACATGGCAATTTTCCCAAGTAGATTGTGAAACTGAGAAGATAAGTTCTTTTACAACTCATGGGGGACCTGCTATTCAACTGGATAGTAAGCATGAAGATAAGCAACATGCAAAGTATTGGAACAGAAAATCTGGTTCCTGAGAAAGGATTTGCTTGCTTTCTAGTTTCTTTAACATTGCTGTTGTCCTGCTGTGCTGTCAGCTGTCAAGCTAGGGCAGAATGAGAAGTTCAAAACACACCTTCTCCTCTTCTGGTTGTTTGGCTGTTCAAAAAGGTTAATTTCCCAGGGCAAAACATTTTCTCTATGAAGTTTCCAAGTGAAGACCTTAAAATTCTTTCAGAAGGACAAAATGTATCTTTCTTTCTATGACACGTGCTAGGACCAATTCCGGCCCTAAAAATGACAGCAGCTTCACTGACCTCAGCAAAAGTACTTTGATTTTCCTTTGGTGCACATCAGACATCAAAACTGGACCTCTTTGTCCAAATACAGACATCATTAATAAAGACTAATACCAAAAAAGAGAATTTTCACAGCCTGTCCTGTGAATTGCTGTGAAGCCTGTGAGGAAGCAGTAAGTGCACAACTTCAACTGCCCAGAGGGAAACAAGGCACTTGTCTTACCATTCACATAAAAATCAGGGATGGTTTATGAAACTCATTAACATTTTAATAAGTAATGCAGGTGTGGAGGAGCTTCTAGTTCAGTGTCATTGGAAATCCCACCCACCTACATGGAGCAAACTATGGGATGAGCCTCTCCCTACATTTTTGTTTTATTACCGGCCTTTGCAACAGCTGAAAGTGCCCTGCTGACAGAGTCCAAGTTACTCACAGAGACTGCCAGAAGATGTGGTGCTGCCAACTCTTGTGATTTCCCTATGAGTCTCTTGATGTTCTTCCTAAAAGCCTCGCCTGATTTTACATTGCATGAGAGTTTCAGTTGTCATTAAAAAGCAAAGGAGTTGGTCTTGTTTGGACAACACCAACCCTACAGGCTCCAGAATCAAAAAGGGAGGACAAAAAGACCTGATAGTTCTTGCTCTATAAATTTTGTGATTTTAAGCTGGTCCCAGAACTCTTTTTTTTGGTAGAGAAAGGCAATATTGAAGCCAAAGCACAAGGTATTCCTTAGTGCTTCCTGTTGAAGGAAGGTCTTGGACACCATGTGGGGAAGGTGGCATGATGTTTCTCGGAGATGGTGGGGAGGAAGAGCCATGACCCAACCATAGGAAGGCGTGAATGTCAATCTGAGTTGTCAGATTAAAACATCCTCAGGGAAGTCTGTCCCCAGGATTTTGTGGAGCTAGAAATGCTGCCAGAGGAATAGGTTTTCCCCAGGCATTTCCTTTCCTGGGCAAATTACATCCAGGAGAAGAAGAGCATGAAAAGTGAGTGAAGGAAACCAAGCAGAAAGGAATTAACTGAACTCCAGGCACTTTGCTCAGAAAGCATTTGGCTGCAACGCTGGCTGGAGGACTCGGATCTCATTTTAACACGCCAAGAAGTCCATCCCTAGGCTGACTATCGGGGGCCCAGTTCAGCAGTAATGTAAGAGTCACTATTTCCTTGAACTGAAAGGACATTTTAACCTGCTTGTGCTAGGGGAGAATAAAAGTTCTTGTCTACCAGAGCTACGTGAAAAGAAAAACAGATTTTGTAATAAAATTGCTAAGATCAAAGCAAACCTTCTTCCTTCATAATTGGATTCAGTCTTTTAGGCTTTTCAGTTGATGTATGACATTCAGAATTTTGCACACAAACAAATCATAGTTAGTCAAGGTGCTGAGAATCAGGGTTAAGCTAAAATACTCCAACAATTACACTCTCCAAATTAAATCAAACCCTGCTGCATGGGACCAATTTCTTCTACCCTGCACATACGTACATTTCCCTACCCCAAAACCATAAAGTGAAGCATTTAATATGAACTTTACTCATCCTGCTGGATGCTGATTAGTTGAAAAACGCTGGTAAGTAACAGATCCCAGAGAAGCAAATGTTTATGCTGGCCTTAACCTAGCAAAGGAAATTTTCTATGGTGGAAAAACTGCCTCACCACGCAGAGTGCCATAACCAGGAGAGTATTAATAGAAAAAAATATATAAATGCCTACTTGTTTACAATTCTGAATTTAACTGTTAGGATGCCAGAGCAGAGAACAGAATTTCTCTAGAGACACAGAGCAAAACTAAGTGCCCAGCACAAAACCCTAATGCAATGGGAGTGTTTCACGAGCCCAACCCTGTTTCTACCTAGTTAATAGCAAACCAGGGGACATAAGTCCAGCACCTAGACACTTAAACAGCAATTCCTGCTCTCTGCTCTGTAACTAAAGTAAATGCATATAAATTTTTTTACAAGTCTCAAAGATAACTGCATTCCTAAAAGTTCCATGCAGAAAGTTCCTTGGAGAAAGGGGAGCGAGGGCTGTGTCTGACTACCCAAAGTGCGAGCTCACACATGACTCCACATCAGAGAAGCCACAGAGAAAGCACCTTCAGAAATCTCCCAATGTGGAATATACATGAGTCCAGGTTTGAAACCCATCCTGAGGTGCAACTGTAGGAAATCAGGCTCTGCTAATCCCCATGCTCACAAAACTGCATGTTACAAAGGGAAGCCTGACAGCCTGCTGCTCTCGAGGCAATTCTAACACTGCCCAGTCCTCAGCGATGTCAGCAGAGTTTCATCCTGTGCCACACCTGGTGATGCCTGGGTGACGTCTACTGACACTCAGTGAGACAAAGGGATTGCAGTATGCTCCCAAGCACACAGAAGACTCTTAATAAATAAATAACACCTGCTGTATCTCATGACTGATCATATTTTAAGATCACTTCATAATCCATTCTTACTTTTCATATCCAGCAGCGCACCCCACTGCAGCCTTTGGCAGTGCAGGGATGTTCTCAGGGATCAGAAGAACATAATGGTCCTTCCAAACGCCACATCTTGCATGAGGGCTCCCAGTATCTACTCTCCAAACCCAAACCACATGGTGCTGTGGGTGCCCATCACACATAGTCTTAGTCTTTGGCTTGTTCAGCACAAAGAGAGAGGAGACCTGGCAAGATGTCCAAGTAACGACAGTTTTAAAACAGCCCTAGACACCTTTTTGGCAAATATATTAATGTCTTCAGAAGTGGAGGAACAAGGAGAGCCATCTGTGATCTCTTACAGGTGACTGTGAAAGCTGTGGTGAGTCACGTATTTACAGTATGCTCTTCTCTATCCACACACAAAGGACCTGTTGAAATTTGAGCAACATACAATGCACCACAATCCGATTTTGAGATCACATTTTCCCTCCATTTACCATTCTCCTCTTTCTTTCTTTCTTTCTTTCCCTACTGAAAGGTTACCTGGAATTTGCAGCCCTTTCTACCAAGGTGTTCACATCTCAGTTAAAATCTCTAACTCAAGTGGGCTGAAGAAAACTGCTGTGAAGGTTTAAAATCACCCTGACCTAAGACTGATCATCCCTCAGCCAGTGATTTCTGGGTGGGAAACAAGAAATAAGTGTGAGTATGTGTCTCAACCAACCATTTTACAATCCTGAACACAATGGGATGTATCAGAGAAATAACATCTTCCATTTCAGAAATGTGATTCACCAGACTTACCCACTAGAGCCCCACAATAGAGCCGATAAAAGCCTGGAAGCAAGAACTAGAAAACTCCAAACTTTCCTCCAACTCATTTTCAACTTGCAGTGTTTTGTGGGCAACGAGAAGAGACAGGGCTCCTTACAGCCAGGGGCTGCAGGCAGCTGCACAGCCAGAGCTTTACTGAGTCCTTGGAACTAGGCAGATAACACCGAGGGAAGTAAAATAATACCGAATCTATTATTCTCCTCTTATCTTATGGAGTGTTGAGCAGGCTTCACTCCATCAGCCCTTAGCAGACTATCTGAGGACACCCACCCAACACGCCCAGCGACACTGCCTGCAGCCAGCCCCGTTACCTGTGCGAATTTCCCAGTACACATCACCCCGTTCCAGCGTGGGACAGTGAGACACCCGGGATGACGCAGCAAGTAGTTGTCCGCTCTGCCTATGAAAGTGTCCGGATACCCTGTCACTGAGCCGTCCAGATCGTGGAAGATAGACATTTTGTCACCATCATTATCATTGTTTCCAAACCATTGTCCGGATCTGCCAAAAAACACTTTCAGTCCAACCTAGGAGGAGAAAATAAGAAGAAAAATTACTGGTTAGTTCTACGTAAGGAGTTGGGTTTGCAGTGTTTTAACAGCCAAAACAGCGATAGAGCGAGAACTAGAAAGCTCTATTGTTTGAGCAAGAGTCTTATTTTGCCTCTTCTATTTAGAAAAATTTATGACTGTCTTGGTTTTCCCCCTCATTTTCTTAATCCTGGGAGACATTTTTCACACAAATTAGGCTTTTGGTTCTTCGAAATGCACCTTCAAAACCATGGATTCCTTGAAATCACACAGCAATAAATTGTGCGGTGGCAAAAGGAAGAGGATGACTCAAAGGGTAGGGAAGTACTGGAAGATTATGAAATTACTGAAGCGTATCACAGCTGTGATCAAAGAAACAAAAATTACTAGATATTTGGTAAATTTTCTTGTATATTTTTCAGTGGCTGTTCTAAGCAGTTCTGAGAGTGCAATTTTTTTCTAATTGTTCCCCTAAAACCTTATAAAGCTCATGAAAGTGACAGCAATTCTCAGAATTGGCTCCTGTGCACATTCTAACATATCCTCTGAAGAATATTTTAGGAAAGAGCAACAACAGGAAGCAGCATTATCCTCATTATGCATAGCTCTTCAAGATTTTTCAGTAGCTGAGTAAAAGAATCTGTCTTGATATGAAAATCCATGAAAAACAGGGAAAATGCAGATGTTCAGCAAAAGGGCACAGAATATTTTAATGTCTGCAGAGAAAATTATTACCATGTGTGATGATTACGTTCTGAAGTAATCAAGAAAATAATTACTCCAGGTCAAGCACTCTGAATGAATCCTGCAGCAATGTGTATAAAAGCAGGCGGCATAAATAGCGACTGGATCGCGCCGACCCAAAGGACTGTAATTTGTTCCATTTAGCCCAACTAATTTTAATTGGACTGTGCACATGAGTAAGAATTAAGGTCAGCAGGATTAGACTGTGAGTTTACTAAGGGCTTTAAAGGCTTTATTTTAACAATAATAAACAGAACAGCTTAGGAGAATAGGAGGGTCATTGTGATTCTGAGTTAGATGGAAAGTCCCACTGGCTTGAAAAGAATGACCACTGCAGCAAGAACTATTTGCAGAATAAAAGTATCAAGAACCTTACGTTGCTTTATTAAGTCTTTATTACTGTAAAATTAAATTTGAGCCTAGAATAATTTTTCTGCCACCCTCTTGTCTAAGTATTAGCCTCACAAACAAACACCTGAAGCAGTCTAATTTAAAGGAGGCTCAAACATGTGGAAATTTAATGTGTATTTTTGAGTGGTTTAAAAACTTTTCTTACTGCACTGCAGGGTATTTTTGCCCAAAGGGCCACTTGGAAAAGAAGAAGGATCCCAAAAGTTAAGGTTTTTTTCCTTTCATTTTAATTTATAAAAGAGGAGATATTAAAAAAATGTAAACAGTGCTCTGCAGCAAAAAGCTCCGTTATAAATACTTTGTGACAGCGCACTTCTGGAGCTGAATATGAAAACGAGCACTTCACTGGGGAGGAGAACAAAGTCAGCTGTACTTCAAAACAAACGAAGGCACAGCCGGTACAGCTTACATTTGATTAACACTCTCAGTGCTTCCAGCAGCAGACAGTTTTGGTGCTAACGCTAATCTGATTTCTAACATTCTCCTCTAAAAAGTTTGAAAGTCAGAAACAAAATGGAAATGTTAATGAGCAGTGTCACTTCTTCTGTAAGTCTCAAGGTTACCACACTTTTGTACACTGCGGTATAGGGGGTGTATTGAGTTTGCAGTTACAGTTGTGGCAAAATATTTTTTTTTTTCCTAAGTGAACACACACGAAGAGAGAAAAGACTCAGCTTGCCAGGTGTGTCCATGTGCAGCTAGGAATGAGCTAGAAGAGGATGCAGAGACAGGTCATGTCTAGCTACCACATTGCTATTCAGACACCTAATTCTCATTAGGTGTGGACTATCTGGGAGTGACAGGGTGTAAAGGGTGCCTGAATTACCTGTCTGAAGCCTGACAGGGAGACCTGACAGACGATGCTTCTGTGAGTACGTAATCTCTCAGGAATATGCCAACTCAACATGTCCAAAGACAGCACAGCTAACACAGCTGCAGATAAGTCCTGAAGATTGCAGTGGAAAACACTTTTTATATTAAGAATTAATAATGTACTATAAAACATCATAATAACTTGCAGCTTCTTCTAAAATTCAGGTGTTGGCATAAGCTGTCAAAAAAGCCATATCATTATATCACTGTTACCATTTTAAGGAAACCACTTTCAACCAGTGTGAATCTTCCTCTATTTTACCACCTTGGCCTGGTTAGCATGGCTTTTACTCTGCTGGAGTGATGCAAGCCCCCACCCTGCAAGTTCCCTTTGATCAGGAGTCTCTTTAGGGCTTGGGTTCTTTTTTTGCTGCCCTCTTTTTCAGGGGATAACAGACTTGCACTATAACTCAGTGTCTGCTTTTCTTCTTCTGTTTGAAAACTTCTGTTTTGACACAGAAACCCATCTCTTAGCTAGGCAGGACTGCAATCCCATGGGAGTCGCCAGACTACAGCCAGGAGCCAGTTTTGGCCCCTCTGAACTCTTCTGAGGACCACAAACCCACCTGACACAGACTGCTGGGATTTCTTTGGCACAAGTAATTTTAGAGATGCTGTAGCGTTGGCACAGCTAGGAGCAGAATAGGCTTGAATCCATCCTAAGCTCCCAGTTGCAGGGAAAAAAATAACCAGAGGGACTATTAGCAATGGATGTGAATCGGGACAGTTTGCAAGTCTGCTGTATCTGCTGGAGGTGGCCTTGTTCATGGGAGACAAAAGGTCATGTACAACCTCTTGCTCCTTGCCTCACTCTACAAGAGCTGTGCAGCAAAAGGACAGAGGGATGAACATGTTGCTATTTTACGACTAAAAAGAGATATGTCAGGTCTGCTAAAGAAATGATGCACAAGTGTCCTGTTTGGGCATGGCTCTGTTCTGGCGTGAGGCCATCTCCTCTGAGCTCTCCAAGTTCTACTGGCTGACAGTAACCAGATCTACAGGAGACCACAACCATGGCTCATGCCCTCAGCAGGGCTGAGACCAACTACCGCTTCCACTGCTTTGAAACAACTTTTTAAAAGCACCCTTTTTAAAACAAACAAACATACATGCTGAGCAATTATACTGCTATTGATAAATACACAGATGTCTTAATAGATGAGATTTACGTTTGTCAGTGGAAAGGCAACTAGAATACTTTTTGTGGAGCGTAATGTTTAGGTCTTCTGTTCCACTTGACTGTTATTTTTATGCCGGAATTAAACAAGATCTGACTGGCTTTACTATTTTGTTGTCTAACCAATCTACTGATCAGTCTCATTAATTATACAATTCAGCATGACTAATAGTTTTGTCATCACTATACAGCTTGGAGTAATGTTCAATTTCTTCTTAAAAAACAAGTGTAAAATGATTGTCCTTTAGGGAATTAGTACTTAGCTACCCTTTAAAAAGTAATAAAATGAAGCCTGGAGATGGAAAATTAATTAAAACAGTCTACAGGCTCTATCTTAACTAGTCAATGAGATATCATCCCCATATAGCAATTAGCAACAAAACAATAAACTAACTGTGGTCCTTCAAGTCTGAAATCAGATTTTGCACATTTAGGTTCAATCAACATACAACAGAATCAAAATGAAAGGTGCTGGGATGCAGGTAGTTATGATCATAAATGGTTTTTAAGTTGGCAAAATACCAGCTTCAGAAATTGATATTTCTTGGAAATATACATACAAGAAATAATTATTGGGATAAAGTAATGTCATAAGGTTTTTTTTGTAATAGGCTGACAGTCTATTATTTTACTTTCCTTTGCACAAGTATTTAGTAAGTCTTCTGATCATTTTTACCTTGAAAACCTCAGACCTTCGAGGCGTTGCAGTACTAAATTGGCTCTCAGACAAAAAAATGCTGGGATATTTAACAGGCTCATTGGCCTCAAACAGTCCAACTATATTAAAGAGCTGCATTTTCAGCCGCTCAAGAGGTAATAATCTGCTTTGCTGTGCACAGGTATCATCTGTCTGAAGCCATTCTGTTGGACAGAGTCCCACACCCATTACTGGAGGAAAAATTCCACTCTCTTCCAATTCAACAATTGAACTTTTTCATCATGCATTTTTCTCTAAGTTCCTCTCCCTGGTTCCAGGTTGATTTTCTCATTCATGTTGCCCATGATCATCTTATAACCACCTCCCCAAGGGAGAACATAAAGAACAGCAAATTAGCCCTTACTCTTGTTCCAAAGCTCCCTAAAGCATGTAAGGTAACTAAGATCTCTTTACTGAAATGCACAGAAACTGGGTTTTTTTAGAGGAGAAGCCAAGTGACTGCAATAAACATCATCCTTTCATGAAATACCCTCCTGTTGTTGCTCTGAAGTGTACCAGAGAGGGGACAGACAAACTAACTGCTTGCCAGAAGGAGTGATATTGGTCAATCCCAGAGCAATGGAAATTTTCTTCAAGATAAAGCCAAACCTCAAGCCAAAGTTACTACAGTTCATGAACACCCTAACAAGCATGGACCTTGTTTGAAGAAAGCTAAGGAGAGGTTATAGTCCCTGGCAGTGAGCCAGGTGGAATCTACCATTTCCCAATCCGAGCGTGCAGGGCCATGATCCCTGCAGGAATGCAGGACAAGGAAGGGACTTGCTCAGTATCCTACGGTTCCTGCCAAGGCAGAGATACAGAGCCCCATTCTGCTGTTACTGCTCAAGGGAAGTCCCTGCTGTGGCCAACAGGAATTTCACTGCTGACCTTAGAAACCGGGCCATGGCTTTGCTTCGAAGTGCATTTGGTTATTTCTGTATAAGAAATACATTGTATTGCAGCTTACCGCCTCCTGACGACCCATTTGTGCTCCCTTCAACCTCTGAGGCCAGGTCCTCAGCAAAGATAAGCTGGTAATGCTACACCAGCTAAGAGTGGTGTTCTGGATTTTCTGATTACAGGTGAAATCTGCCTCTAAAGCAGATGTTTTAATGTATGTCTGCCCAGGCACAAGATACCCTCACATTTTGCTGGCTTATAAACAACCTTCATTTAAAAAAAAAAAAAAAAAAAAGCAGAATGAATCACTGGTATGCAGCAATGTAACATGCACCACTGCCTGGAAGTTCCTGCTCTAGGACAAATCTCTAATCTCTTACTGCTTCTAAAAACTTCAAACACTTGCACATCTAAGAGCATGCATTCCTGCTTTTCTTACATACACTCTTCTCCATCAGGATCTGCGACACATTATTCTGCGGGCTTATCTGCCAGGAGTTTTTCATGAAGAACCCAATGGCACTTGAGTATCTGTCAGCAGTCGGGGTGAACTTCTTGAAAGTGCATTTTGCCATCCTGACAGGCCCATCATAAATCTGGAATCCACGAATAGGGAACGTCCTGTGAAATTTAAAAACAAACATAGTCCCGTGTTAAAAGCTTGGGCAAACTCTGAGTCTTCTCCTGAAAGCACAGAAAGACATTAACAGGTAGCTAAGCCATACTTCCTTTCCCAAAACTGGGATCTGGACGCTCGTCACACAGTTAATGAAAGATGAAAGCCTCTACAGGATAAGGCTCAATGGCCAATAAAAACCTACTCATAAGCTCGCCTGAGGCTTGTAAGCTGGGGTAAAGGAGTTCAAAACCCTTGTCCGCCACAACCCATGGGTTCATTACCACAGGGAAGACCCAAAGGGCTGTGTGGCAGCATTGCATCGGGTTTCCTGCTCCAGGGTAGATGGGTTTCTCAGGAAAACATCAGCATGATTGAAAAAATGGTATCAGTCAGAGTCCCTGGAGGCAAGTGTCTCCTTGGAAGCAAGTACAAAGTGGCACAGCAGTTTCTCCTGTCCATACAAGCCACTTCACATGAGATCCCTAAGCGATTTCTGCAGCATGAGCCCATGGACACGGTGTCACTACATCAGTGTTGAAGGAGACAACACTGGAGTCACAGGTCAGGAGCTGCCCCTTCCATGGTTTGTTTTGAGAAGATGCCACGTTCTGCTCAGCCCTGGTTGTGTTTGATTAAAGGACGGCCTGCCTCAGCTTCGCAGATGGTAATAAAGCTGGCTAGTAGTGGCACGGAAGGGTAAGTCAATGCCTACCGAGTCCAGAAAGAGTTGTTCAGACATGAAAGTCACAAAGTGGACAACAGGCACACAGGATCTCTCCAGCCTGTAGGTCACCAAGGCCCAGATTCCCCTCTAGCCCTGGTGTTTTTTCTTACTGGTTGGCTCCAGAGATCCAGAAACACTTTCCCAATTGGAAACACCAGGTACAAACAGTGTTTCCTGACCAAAGAGACTTCAGTTTGCAGAGCTGTGATCCCAGTAGCTGGGTCTGGTACAACCCCCACATCCCATTTAGCACTGTGGCATAGTGAAAGGACAAGTGTCAGACATTTTTTTTCACAAGAGCGCATTGCTTAACGATATCACAGATGATTACAGCTTGTTTGAACTGCAAAGGAGCTGTCTTGCAATTGCAATTAAAATAACACCACAAATAATAACTGAAGATAGATCTGATTATTGTTCCTGTCCTACACAGATCCCAGTCCAGGCTGTGTGCACGGCATGTCTGCCAAGTACTGCTTATTGCTTAATTTTATATTCTTCATAGAAGGAATACCGATTGGTGAGCATCACCAAAAACATACATTAGGTTGTAACTCAGGCTTGTGGAAGCAGGGAAGCACGCCCTTGCTATGAGGATGTGTGTAGGCATCACAATTGCTAGACAGGAGCTGTGCTGCTACCAAAACAGAAAATAGCCTACAGTTATTGAAAGAGAAATAAGATGCAATAATGAAAAATGGTTTCTCCATTGTCAAGCTGGCCACGTTTGCCCAGCTACGCTGGCAGGAGGGACGGTGGCACGGTGGACAGGAGCTGCGCCACCAGCTCGGCGCTGTCCTACTGAAGCACTACACAAAAGCTGTTTGGTATCTTTCAGATTCTCTAATCCATTCTCCAGTGACTAATAAATTAAGCAGAAAATTAAATCAAACACATTCAGTTGAGAATGCTCTCAAGCTGTTGGCCTGAAGAGTGAATTTATTCGGATGCTTATTATTTCTGGCCTGTACAATAATTTAAACACCCGGTATAAATTACTCGTTGGTAGTCACATACATTCCTGAGGCTTTTCTTCTCACTTATGCTAACGCCAAGAAGAAATGGCAGAAGAATAACTCACTTGTTTCTGGGCAGCGTTCTGTGTTCTCCATTTGCCCCCTTGCCCCAGTAGCTGTTCTGGCCTCCCTGGGAGCCAAAGTTGCTGCTTTCTCCAACAAAAATGGAGCGTGTAACCTCCAGGCTGGAGCCTTCATCAGTCGGGAAAGTCCCATCACTACAAGCAAAGAAACGCCAGGTGACCATGCAGCACAGTGCAACTGATCAATTAACTCTCTTAATTACACCACAGACACAGTAGAATTTCTTTCTTAATTTGGAAAAAAAGTGCATGCACTGGTATAACAACTTGCTTTAATATCTCTTTAGAAACCAGCAAGTTTGTGGTGAGGTACCTTAGTGCTCGGACATCAGTAATACAGGTAACTCAGTCTGGGTAAAACCAGCTCTACCCTATATATAAATATATAAATAAATATATATATATATGATTTCTCCATATTGAGTTGTTTTGTAACCCTCTATCTACATCCCCGAAGCAAGAGCCAAACATCAGTGATTCTCATTGCCTGCAGCGGCCTTTGGACATGGCATATTTTTGCAGGTCTTTTGCAAGAGGAGTTGAAACGAGAACAGTAGGAGTGCAGCAGACAGCAGCAGAGGAGGCAGGAGACCTGGTGTGCCACCACATGGGACCACCCCAGCCACTCTGCCATGGCAGCACACGAGCTATGGGCGATGCTGCTGTGCCAGGCTGGAGCAGAAGAAATGTCTCCCTGAATGCAGAGCCAGATGTTTAGTCTACTGGTTCAGGACCTACCATCCAAAAGGAAATATTCAGCAATTATGCTGTATTCCCCAGACATGCTGAGACAAAGAGAATGAAAGGCTAAATTGCCCCTTGTATTAATGGCTATGCAGGGGAGGCTTGATGTGGTCTGGGAGGGAAACGTGAGGTTTTCTTGTGTTGTACAGAAATTACCAGGGGAGTGTCTCAGCTTCCATTCTTGAGCCTCTTACACTGGGGAAAAAACTGGAAGAAGGCCGATTTTAAGAAATTACCTTGCCAGAGTGAGTCCAATTCCATTGTCTGAAAACCTGGGACGGAAGAAACACAACGGTGTAAATGACGAGGAATGTCGGCAGTGAATTTGGCCTACAGACCTATTTATGTCTGCGGCAAGGGGAATGATATAACACGTAATTACAGTAACCTACCCCGAGTTGCGGAAAATAATGTCGCCACCCCTGGCCCAGGCCCCGTGGTCATTATTTTTAAAAGCAATAAGACCATCAATCATGGCAGGAATTCGCGGCTTTTCAGGATCAGCATCTTGATGTGGGCGAAACCTGGAGCAAGGAGCTTTGTTAATGTGGCACAGGAGACACAAGAACCAACTTCAGATAGAGGAGGTCGTGCCTAGCAGACCTCATTTGGCTTCTAAATATCATCGTGATGGGGCTAAAGAAGTGATATGCCCTGGATCAGAGTCAGACTATTAGCTTGATTTCATCTCTGTGCTTTGGTACAAAGCAGAAAACAAGAAACATTCGTAAGGGTGAAATTCTGGCCCCAGTGAAATAAACAAGAGATTTCTCATTGAACTTCAATGGACCCGCTGCCACTCCTTAATTTGAGTCACTGTGATTTAGAGGCATAGAAAACATTTTTCCCTAGTCACTTGGGTCCTTTTGTAATTGTTCTTACAAGGCCCATTGAGAATCCCTGGATTAATGCTAGAAATCAATTAGGCGCTTTCAAGAATCTCACTCAGCAAAGATAACGAAGTAATTGGAGCTGCCTTCCTTGCATGTACAGACCAGACCTCCATATGCTTCTGTCTCTGCTGAAAGAGAAGCTGTCATATGAAAAAAAGATTCCCTCTGGGAACTGGACGCTTCTCAATTACCTGCAGGCTATTTCTTGCCACACTGGCTGTTAATGGTAGATTTGTGCCAAGTTTGGAAAAAATCACACCATTGCTCCTACTTCTTCCAGCTGATGTACTACGGGAAGTGCCTCCTCTGTGCCCAGGGGATGACCCTGGCAGGGAAGTCTCACAAAAGGACACAAAGTCACCCTTTCCATACGGGAGCATCATGTGGGACTGACAGGGTATGATAGAGGAGGAAAAAAGCCAAGGCTTGACCAGGAGCAGTGTCTGATATCTGCCGCATCCTGCTCACGCAGACCCATATAGGGCTGCAGTGAGCAAGAAAATGGCCTTAATCTATCTGCTTCTGCTCTGCAAAATGAAGCTCAGAGATTTTAAAGCAGCTGACAAAAACCTTTGAGGCTACTTTATTTTCCTCATTAATTCTAGACCAGTCTCAGAAGCCTCTTACGTCATCTTTCAGATGTAAGTTCTTCTAAGTAATTAATAAGAAACATTGAAGATTACAAAATTGCTAACGGAATAATGGGATCTGGATCCCTCTTCACATGCTTCGCTGCTTAGTCTTCATAACCCCAAGTGCACGTGTATCACTTTTGATCAGCAATAACACAAACACTGCAGTGCATAGCTATGAAGTATTCGCCTCTGCACATCAGAGATAGCTTGTGTGGTTTTTTTCAGATGCTGTAGTCGTAATGAGGCATTAATGATCTGCTGAATACAATGCAGAAGCCAAGAAGCAATGCAACTATCCAAAATACTTAGCCATACAGCATGTGCTTACCTGGCATTATCGACAGTGAGATACTCTCTGGGATCTTCAGCATTGGCTCTCGTTGTCTTTACTCCTTTTCCAATAAACAAACCAGCCTGAAAATGCACACGACTCAAATTACCTTAAAAGATCAGAGGTCCCAGATTTTTCTCAATGAACGTGAGCAGCCAGTGCGTGCAGGCACAGCGAGCGCCTGCAGCCTGGGCTTTCTCTTCCCTTTCGGTGTCACTTGGCACGGCGCAGCATGACACGAGCACAGGATGTAGCAGTGAAGTCGGGACGGAGCCTGCCCTGCCATGTGTTCTGCATCAGCATCTTGGGCTGCCTCCTGACCCAAAGCAAGGCACTGAACTCCCACTCTCTCTCTCCCTCGCAGAAAACAGTAAGGGACTGTGCCAAGCTCTTGATAACTTTTTGGAAAAAGAGCGTTGTTAAGAAGTAAGGCTTTAAATCAAGAGCAATGAGTCCCCTGACAGTCAAAGGAGAACATGAGCTGCTGAAGCCAAGTTAAAGACCTTGGGCTACAGCAGCAGTCAGCTGTCAGGGACCAAGATGCAAAATATACAAGGCACAGAGAACAGCACTGATTTCAATCTAGAGAATCTGAGAAATAAGTTAAAAATGCTTTTTATAGCTTACAGGTTATATTTGCATGTTAACAGTATATTTGGGGGAAAGTGTTTTTCTTGGAATTACCCTTGAATATTTGGTCTCATTTTTCAAAGCTGATGAGCAGGCTCTGGCACAAACAACTTTTGCTCATCCTTCCATATCCTTGCACCACTGTGGCCAACAGCAGTGCTCATTCCTTAAATCTCAGTTAATACTAAGTGTACTACGGCCTGGGCACATCCCCTCTAACACAGGCACCCAAAGGAAGCACCTGAAATGGACTTCCCATTCTGCTCAGCTCCCTCTTTAATCATTAGAAAGAGCACTGTGGTTCTTTCTAAAGTTGATTGTGTTAAAAGATCATTATCAAAGCGTAAGACACCCATGATCATCTGACTTCAGAGCACCACACACGGTCAGCCCCACGCCATACTACGATATTGATAGACACATACAAAAATCATCCACGTGCCTTGAAATTGGAGTGGACTCTGTTGTTGTAAAATACTCCCAAGGGTGTATGTTCGGCCTGTCCCTCTGGATATTGCCCCTCGGACTGCCCAGTGGGAACTCGGTGGAAGATGTACCATATCCCGACATCCTAAAAGACAAAGGGAGGTCTGAGAAATGGGACACTACAATTAACGACACAAATTGTCCTGGGGACTTAGGGTTTCTCACTAAGCTGGCCAGATTTCTAACCCCAGCCTGCCAAAGGTGTGCGAGTCCCAGGGGACACACACCAGCCCATGATCTTACATCTCCTGACTTATCCTTTGGCACGGACACTGGGTCCCTGGGGCACACCCACTCGGGTTTTCAAAATGCATCTATTGTGGCTGAAATTCAGGTGGTGTGTTAAAAAACACAGCCTTCGCCATACCGGCACATGGACACAGATATGGTTTGGGTAAACAGCTGAGACAACCAGGAGGAGAGAGTATATATTTATATATATAAATACAAAAATGGTATTGGGCATTTAACTGTTAACTACTAACAAAAATCAACATTTGCTAAGAGACACCACATACCATTTCCAGCCACAGTTGAGAGAAATCAGTGGGAGAACTGTAGGCAAATACTTATTCTTAAAAAGGCTGCAGAAATACATATCCAAATTTTACAATAGCTTACTAAAAATTCACTGCCCTCATGCTAATACCATCAATGATAGTAGGATATATGGGAACTGGAGGCAAAATATAGCTCTTGCTGTTAAATGATTTTACCTGAGCACCAGCTGCTGCGTTCTCTATTAAGTTGTTGTTTGGATTTGCAATCCAGAATGTGCTGACAGCCCTGAAAAATCAAAATCAAAATGATCCTAAGCAGTTACCAAACAGGAAGGGATACATTTTCATAGCACTGCACTAGGCTTGAGCCACAACTCTCCTGTTGACTTTAAAACTCCACACAACCTTTTAATGATACTCTTTAAGGAAAAGAAACCATCTCGTGATGTCAGACGTTCGGTTATGGAGCCACATGCTGAACCTATTGTAAATTATATCAGACTGTTAACATAAAATCCATGCTCTGTTAAATGCAGCTTAAGGAAACCCAATGTCTTTTTTTTTTTTTTTTCAGTTAAGCAGCTTTGGAAAATGTCTGAAAAGTGAACTTCTGGTTTGTTTTTTGGAAGTTTGAGGGCAATGGCAGGAGGCAGAGGATTCTCTGTGGATTTATGAAGCTTCTATGGGGAAAACAAAATAAATGTCCTTGTAAGCCACAAAAGGCTCGTTAAGTAGGAGATTAAGGACATATTATTTTGATGTTGTTCAAATATGGAGTTTTTGCTTCAGAGGAAGGATCAGTAGTGGCACAAACAGAAGCCAGATACAGCCAGGAAAATATTATCATCTGTTGTCTTACTTCATTTGATAACATCTTTTGCAGTAATAAAGACCACATGTAAAAACACTGTAAATCTTTTCTCATGATCATACCAATTAATTTGACCACTCCAAGCAGAAAATCTCAATAATTTTTTGTCCACCTTAACTATTACACAATCAAGAATCCACACTCCTCTGGATTAACAAAACCACTAAACAGGTGCACAATAAATCTGTATTCACCATACAAGCAACCTTAGCATTTCAACAATAATTTATTTATGCAAATTAAAATAAGTTGGGTTTGGCTACTGGATCCTTTTCCAGAAAACATGAACATGCAAATTTCCCTGGCTAAACTATGTTCTTATTCACAAACAGTAGCCAGGCAAGTACCTGCGTCCCCCCGAGTGCCAACGTCACAGCCCCGCAGTCTCCAAATCAGAAGCTCACTTGGGTCAGCTACACCAGGATATTGTTTATTATTCAACGGAGCTTGCTGTAGTTTATGCTAATCTCTACACTCTCACTAAATTTCCTGATGTACTCTAGATATTCCTGTACTATTGACCAATTTACTCCAGATGCTCCAGCCCCAATTCAGCCCTGACGAAAAAAGGCAAAACCCTCTCTTTTGTAGTAAGCGATATTTTTGTCAGCCTATTCCAGGACTGAACTGATCTGCATTTATCAGTCAGACTTCATGGAACCTTCAACATCCCACTTAAAAAGAATTGCAGGGGGTTCAGAAATGAGCAAAGCGTTCCAATGTATTTATGATAACTGACTACAGCTCCCGGATCACTTACATGCAGTCAGTGCTTGGCACAGGAATGTAATTCCCATAGACGTGGCTGCGGATGGCAAGGCACATGGCCTCATTGCGATCCGAAGGCAAGATCGTCCCCGACCTTGTGAGGAGACCCAAGTTGTGCCGAAACGTATTGCGCTGCTCTGTCCCGTCTTCGAGGAAGAAACAGTGCCCCAAAGTGTCATAGCCAATGGTGTCTTTCACCTGGAAAAAAAGCATAGAAGCCATAGATCGCATTGCTAACAGCAGCAGGAACTATAACTGATGTGCTTTGCTTATCGGTAAATTGCCGAAATGCAGAGGGAGTGGTTTTGCCACCCCTCTGCACGGTGAGCAGTGCCTCCACGGGCACCCGTGCCGGAGCTAACTCGAACGACATGCGGTTTGCAAAACTGTGGACTGATCTTCTTACATAGCAAACCTGCTATTTAGATTACTCTGAGGAAGATCACATGCATAATTAAAAGAAAACTGAAAAAACTGGATGTAAAACTGCCCTCAGCTCTAGGAGAGTATATCTGATGCAGCATCATGGAGTAAATACCTGCGTAAAGATAAATGTCTTGCATGATAAACCAACAGGTTAGGATGGCTCATCCAGGAATTTTCATGACTACGACATTTCCCAAATAAAATAAAAAATTATTTTAAATGCACTGTGTAAAGTCATTTATATTAACGACGTTTCTGATCTTTCTCCTCCACTCTCAGAAGGTGCAGGGCCACTTCGTTCCTGTAATGATCAGCTTGGGCAGAGAGGGTATTTTACTGTTTCAGCCCACTTAAGATTAACTGACATGCACAGTGATATTGCATTAAACCCTAATTTGACCAAGAGGACTTAGCACAAGCCTCCTTTGATGTACAGTCTTATGAAGGCAAATTCAGAAATCCTTCTTTTAAATGTAAATACTAAATCAGGCTAGTTAAAATACCAGCTATTTGTTCCTAAGTCTTACTGAAGCCTTAACTTTGTACTCAAATAATCCCTGTCAGCATATTTATTCACTCTTCAGGCATACCAAATTCCTGTTGACATCAGAGCTATGTCCATGTAAGACTGCAAGATTAACTAATATTAACTTACTGGGTTATTTCTGTACACAGAGGGATACTTGAGCGAAATGCATTTCAGATTCATAACCTGTGATTTCCCCTTAATGGGCTGCAACTCCACACAACATCCGGAGTCGCAAACAGTACAGTCCCCACAGGTACAGCTCCACTGGATTTATTTGTTCTCCTGGCAGTCGCCCCTCAAACTTCTCATCTGCTGCTCCTGTTTCTGCCTCAATGAGGTGTTCAAGAGAGTTAAAAATAAGGCACAACACAACCAGGGATCCCACTCCTAACCGATGCAGTTTTGGAAATCCACCGAGACCCTGCAGGTACGCAGGTGCCGTACCTTGGAGTGAGCTATCAGGGAGGGGGGGGGTAACAGAACCTACCTGCGGTGTCCCTACCGGCTAAGTCTTGGAAATACACATAGGAAATGGATTTAGATAAAAATACAAGTGGCCTCGCCAGCCTGCTAAGAACAGTAAGCCTGGCTCCTGCTACTCCTCCAAATGATGGGCAGAAGCTGCGCTAAGGCGGTCACGGGAGACTATTTTTGGAAAGAAACTGTAACAGCAAACCGCTGGCTGTTTTAAACAGCATTTCAATTGCAGAGTTTCATTTTTCCGAACTTAGCTGAAGTTTGGCTAATCTGTGCTTCAGACAGCTGTGTCAAAAACCAGCCTGGTATCCAAAACCAGATTTCAGCTTTAATTAATATGATTTGTCACAGCTTCGGAAATACATGGCAGCCTGGAAAACTTATGTATGTGAAACTATATTGATCACTCTCCTAAGCAGAAATAACATAATTTAAAGGTCGCTTACATTTGCACCGAAAGATAAGAGGCCATGCCATTAGATCAAAACCCCAATAAATATCAGCTCTGGCATATCACGGATAGAAACTAAAAGCTGGGAAACGAGAGCCCACCTGGGGCACTGTGACAGAAGCGTATTACTCTATGTGTCAGCATGAAACACTGACCACAACGCAGGCTGCAGCCCCGCTGGTGTGTCCAACAGCAGATGATTAAGATGCCTCTAAACACTGAATTATATATAGTTCAGCAACACAATATAAGTGACCTTATACTGCAACATTAGACATGAAAGACTACAGTAGTCTGCGCACGCTTGACGTGCGCCGGGGCAGCGAGGGGCACGCCGCAGCCTGCTCAGCCACGGTGAGTAACCCAAGCTGCGCGCCGCTGCCTGGCACACGGGAGCGGCAGACGGGAGAAGGGCCTTGCTGCGTGGCCCGTACGCAGCAAAGCACAGACCACAGCACTCCTGCGACGTGCTTCCACAATTACATCCTCTGAATCCTCAAAACAGGAGAGGGAAATACCACCTACCTACGGTTTATCCTGCCTCAAGGGCTGAGGTTTCATAATCTGATGCAAAAACGGGCATCCATCTATGTTATTTAACTGATACACATGCCCTTCTCTGGAACTGCAAATTATTTTAATTTATTTTAAAGCAAGGGTTTTATTACTTTTTAATTGCTCTCAATCTTAATAACCGTATTGAAACCACACAGTTCTTCCACATAATTGCATATTTAACCTTCGCTGTAAAATCTACTCACTCATTCATGGACTCAAAGCCCTCAGCACTCAGATGCAGGGGGTGGGGTGGATCTCACACTTGGATTCTTGATTTCACAACTATTGCATCCCACGCATCCAGATAAACCCTTGACAATCTCACCTCTGATAAAGAGCAAGAGCATACACCATTCTTCTTAGGGCCAATATTAACATAAGGCTTAATTTTTCACCCCAGTCAGGTTCCTTCAATTGCAGAGATTTAATACCAACAGGAAAATCCAGTTTAGGATACATGAAAAGTGCTCCCAATTGTACAAGTCCAGCATCACATTTCTGTGAATACATCCTTTCAGGGGGAGCCTTTCACACAAGGGTCCCACCAGAGTGCACCTATATCATGTCTTACACAGCTTTGTGTCCAGGGACATAAAGGAAAAACACGGGAGGTCACGGATAGTTCAGGGAGTGTCTCTGTCTGAGCACAGATCAGGTGAATGAGGAAATGCTCATGGACACCAGAACACAGGTCCCGCAGAGCACACAGCAACTGGACATGTCAGGACTGGAGCAGGAATCTGTCTTTTCCAGCTGGGACATGTATGGCTTTTATGTATTTTGTGGGGTTTTTTTTAAGTTCCTCTCCACAATGCCCTCCTGAGGATCTAGGTCAAAGCCAAGTTCCTGAGGGCTTTTCTGGCACTGAAGCAGCCGTTTGGGTCTGTCCCTCTCGTATTTCATTCCCTCTGTCATGTGAATATTTCTGGATATATTTCACATTGCCCTGACTTGAACAGCCCCTGTCTTTTTTCTCTCCTTTGCAAATTAAAGGTCCATTGCTTCAGTCAGGTCTGTTAAAGGTCCATTACTTTCATTTTAAATGAAAGTTCCTATTATCACAAACTGTCCAGAATAATCATGGCAAAGATTTCACTATATCTGATCACACTATTAATAATATTAATTAGGAAATCAAAATTCATTTCAAAGAGCTGCACTACCAGATCAACAGTCCTAACCTGAACACCAGTCAAAGGAAGTTGACAAGCCAGCACATTTCTTGGGGAAATGAGGCCTTGTTTCAATGTTCTGATTTCTCTTTGCATCACAAATGGCTCTTACGGTTTAGCAGTCCCTAAGCAAAGAAATGAACTTGGTACTAATAAAATATGTCTCCTACCAGAAGGCCATGAGTTCCATGTATGGCAACACACCTAGAGAAGCAGTGGTGGATAGCCAGGTTATCAAGGTACGTTGGGCGGTCGTATCCTCCTCTCTCATCCACATCCTCAGCCAAGTGAAAATGCACAGGGTAACTGCCCAGGATTTGCTGCCCCATGTTTTTTAGTTCCACTCCTGACATGTGAACAGAGCTAAAATTCCTCAGGATCTGTTGAGACAAATGTAGATTGTGTAGAAAGACATTACAATATACACACACACAAAAAGAAAAACACTTTTTTTTTTTTTTCCCTCATTAAGCAATATGTTTGCAGAGGGCCTGATCCCAGAAGGAGGTGTCAGCTCCCTGCTCTGACTCGCAGCAGGGCAGCACCTGCAGAGCAGCGTGCCAGCGGCCGCACGCCTCCGGGCACCGGCTGCCAGGGAACGGCTGCCAAACACCTTGGGCAGTATTTAGTGACAGCCGTGTGTGACGCACTGTGGGCAAGGTGCTGCTGCCAGCTACAGAAAGGGGCAGCATTCACCACCAGGCTCTGTTCCTCGCAACATTATCTCTGTCAAGGGACTTTAAGACAGACTTGCACAGCTCCTCCGTTCCCATCAAGTGGTAGAGGAGTCACTTTACACAAAGCCCCTGTAACAGCATGACTGCACCTCCACCAAGAACACATGGGACAACCAAGAGGAGGCAAAACACAACAGGGCAAGACCCAGCACTTCTCTGAGCAATGACAAGAGCAGGTTTGCTCTGCAGAAAGCACATCTTCAGTGACATCTCATGAACTTTGTATCTCCACCCTGACCCTACCCACAGTGACACCGCTGAAGAATCCCCTCTAGCCCAGAGAAAGGTACATTTTTGCATACACAGTGAAGAAAACGGCACAGTCTATTGCAAGTCTAGTTTTGCGAAACAAGCCAACAAACTTTTCCCTTCTTCATAGACAATATAGTTTTTCCCCAGACACAATGGTGGTTTCATGCATTATATTGCTTGTTTAGAAACCAGGAAAGGAACTATCTGAAACCACTTACAGGAATATGCATTAAAAATGACTCACTTTAATATGTCCTCCGAACGTATCAAAGGAGAAAAACTGGCATTGATTTTGTCCGTAACAGGAGTCTTCCATTTCTCCTTGAATAAGTATATTTCTTGTCAGAAGACCAACCTCTGCCCTCATATCGACGCCATCTATGACTTCTCCAATGTGAAGATAAAGTGGGCTGCCTGTGAAAATCAGAAACCTTTTTACTCACAGTGAGCACAGCATCTTTGTTACCGTGTTGTTCTAAGCGAGTGCACACACTTCATTTAAGCAATCACCAAGTCTGGGGACGTGCCCAGTTGTTAGTATCTGATCCCAGAGCAGATCAATATTTGTCCCAGCTTCTACAAAGGACTGCTGCCTCTGAGCAAACTTTCAAGTCCCAATATAATATTGGGGCCTTCAGCTCTCATATGTGACCATGTGTTTATGGGACAAAAATTAGGTAAAAAGACAAGTAAATGTACACTGTAAAAGACAAGACAATGTAAATATTTACCACAAATGTATAGCTTGATAAAAATATTTCATACCATCAATTTTCACTTGATTACTTTTACATTCAGGGCAAGGAAGGAGATTAAACTCTTCAGCCTGATGCATCGAATAATCCGTACTGGCAATGACGATCCGGTCACCAGGTAACCAGCTTGTAACCTCATCCACCAAATGAAGAATTATTCCTTTGGACGCTTCCACTTTGAATCCATTATGAGGCACCCCTGAAAAATGAAGCAATAAATTATTTTTACAGTCGCGTATGACAGACTCATGCAATTAGCCAAAGCGTGTATCTGTTTAACTTTTATCTAGAAAACTCTGCATGCGACAGAAGTGCTCTAGCCATTGAATATGTCAGTGCCACCTCTCTGCAGGCAGCTAAAACGTTACTTTGCGGGAGTACTGCTGCAGGTTCGGTCACCGTCCACGCGAGCAAAAGGCTGCGGGGTTATCATTGCACTGTTCACATTCCCAGCAGCCAGAAAAAGCAAAGCGAAGCAACAAGAGACAAGCAATTATCAGGGAAGACAAAACCTTTTATCCAGCCGCTGAAAGCAGTAACAGTGAAACGAGTGCCATCGTAGGTGAGGAAATCTCTCTGGGCGACGGCTAGCCCCGTGGTTCCGCTGCCGCGGTACTCCCGCTTATCCTCCGCCGCGGAAAGCTGATCCCCTCCGAGGATCCCCACCAGCGCCCAGGGCTGCCTGAGGGAGACGGGTAAGGGGCAAAGCGAGCGACAGCCCGAACCCTCCACCCCTCCCGGGAGCTCGGGCAGGAGGGGAGCTCGGGCTCTCCCCCCCCCTGCCCCTCCGCGCCCCGGCTCTCGCCCCGCCGTCGGGCCAGGCAGCGCGGCGGCCCCGGCGC
>WHYT01017271.1:318651-342273 GCA_009806455.1 Tetrax tetrax | reverse complement strand
ACAGGCATGCTACTCTTCAGACTTTCTGGAAAATTAGTTTGGTTACTGCAGGAACTCGGGTACAAAACCAGACGTTGCCAGCGTCAAAGGAGCGGTGCTCACTCTCCTGTCAGGACCAGCTTGTCCCTTTTACCCTTGTAACAAACTTTAAGACCCAAATATTGCACAGCTGGAATACAACCTCCCGCTTTCAGATTCACACCCCTCTCATCTAAGAATGACTGCCGGGCTTTGAAAGCAATAAACACTAAGCAGGTGGTTTCTGTGCTTCACCTCATTCCCAACAGCGGAGCACCCACCACCGAAGAGCCACCCTACCCTGAACCAGTGCCGGGAGCACAGAACAACTGCATTTGCAACACAAGAAATTTCAGAGCTAAAATGGCTGGTGAATTCCACAAATAAGGATATAGAGAAATAAGTTAAACGGACCTAAATGAGATCAATAATTTACTTCCATGAGAACAGACCTAGGGAAGAAAACATCTTCCAAATGAGAGCAATCAAGGTTTACTGCTTAATGAATACCCAGAGGAAGGAAGTGCACTGGTTCTCTACTTCTGTGTTTAGCATCATTTAGAAAAAGCAAATATGATGCAGAGTTTATAAAAGATGCGTACAACACAAAGTGTAAATACAGGTTTGGGCATTTAGAAGGCTAAAGGGTCAGTGCCCAGGGCAGAGCTGCCACAAGTTACAGGAATGACACAGAAAAACAAGGAAGAAAAATTCATCAGAGGCAACGCGGGGTAGCAGGTCTCCATGTGAATACAAGTTAAATTTCTAGCAGTTACATACATTTAGAAAGTAAACTTTCTAGGTAGTTTGCTTTTTAAATTTAACCTAGAAAAACGCTACCTTTAAAGTTGTAACAAATATTTTTCTCTGGCTCTTCAAAGTACAAACATTAAACAACCACTGACAGAAAAAAGATGTGCCACATCTTACCTTCCTGAAAAACAGCTGTACCTCACATATGGCTGTACTGAACAAAGATGGTAAGTCACACAGGAAAAATGGATAGAGCATTCACATCAAGAAAAAAATCTCGGTGATCATTTACACCCTTGGAAGACCCGTGGCATAATTTATCCAGGCACGGACAGCCATTTTTACAGTGACACCTTGCTAGCTCTAGAATATGCATAACAAGTTCTTGCAAAGGCCCATGTTGTAAATTTACATCAAAGAATGCTAGCAGTTTGGGGGAACAACCATTTCTTAGCCTGGTCCAGAGTTTCTCTTTCATAACCTCACATCATCCCCTCTCCCATCATTTAAAAATTCCATTCTAACCTTTTATCTTTAAACAAACAGAGACCTGAAATCCACTGTCTTTTGACTAGTTTCATGACTTGGCCACAGATTTTTTTTCAACTATTAATTCTAACGTTGACCACCAGTGGTGTTCTGAAATGCTTGAAACAGCAATGCTTTGATGCAAGGTTAAAATACTATTTGTATTGCTCACTACTATTTGTTGTATTTTGTGTAAAGGCTATGTTAGGAAATTATAAAAATTTCTGTATTCAGTTTTGAATTTCTTCATTTCTGGAGAACTGCTGGATGGGAATAGGGCTACAAGGAAAATGATTTAAGGGACCAAACAGGTAAACAAATTATTGAAATAAGAGAGGGAAGTTCCATACCAGTGGATCACTGGTAAGTCATTAATTAACATTTTAATTAACAGCAAAATATTTGTGTTAGTTAAACGTAGATGAAATTTGCAAACCAAAACAGACAATGTAGAAGCTAGAAGAACGGCAAGGCACCTCTCAGAATTAGTTAGGCAGGAATTCGGACGAATAAAAGATACTAGAGGTGGAAATCTGTGTTCAGCCAGAATACTGTGAAATTGGGCTGCACGCGCAGAGACCGTGCGACATACCTGACAACACTGAATTGAGATTTAGGGTTCTCATTAACAGAGGAATACTGACAAAAAAGCAAAGCAAGTGCAAAGACAAGTCACAAAATGACTGCAGGAGTTAGAAAAGTAGTAATAATAAAAAAAAAAAATCTAATTATAGGGAAAAGGTTAAAAGTACCAGCTTGTTGAAGTAAAAGGGTAGCTACAAGGGGTCATGAGGAGAAGAAACATTGTAGGCTGAAGATTTAAGAGCAACACAAATTTAAAAGTGGGTATCAAAAAACATTGCCTAATTAAGTAAAAATTCCTCAAGTGACTATATGCACAGGCTCACACTTTCAATGTTATGTGGTATAGGTATTCAACAGACATCAGCTTTGTTTCCGCAGCGCTAGTGTCTCAGGAAGCACACACATAGAAGTGGAAGAAAATCCACTGCAGATTTATGAAGGTGCAAAACAGAAACAAAACCAAAAATAAGAAGAGAGAGACACGTATCTGAACATTTATTTAACACACAGGAGGGAAGTGGCAAGCTTGAGGTGATGACTAGGCAAAACCTGCCAATTTTGGCCGGAGTAGTCACCAAGGGAACAGCTGGGGGCCCCGCTGCTTGGGACATTTAAAACTCACAACTGGACAAGACAGATGCACAGATCCAAATTCTAAGGATCCAGATGACGTGGAGCAGGGTAGGTGTCCTCATTTCCCCCCACTGGAAGTGAAAATAGCAGTTTTTCTCCTTTTACAGTAATAGGGCCAAGTGAATAATCAAAGACAATAGACACACTTGCGGTGCTGACAATTAACTGCAGGCCTGGTATAAGGACTCATGACAACTATGTTCAAACATTTCTTCTAGGCAATGAATCATGATTTTTCTTTACTTAAAACCAGCTGAACACCATTTAAAAGTAATCTCTTCTACATTTGATTTACATACCAAGCTTCATGGAAATGTGGCTTTGTACTTTAGGAGACTTTTCCTTGAAAGGAAGGAATTAAATAATGACATTCAAGTTACTCTATCAAGTCATTTCCTTGTGTATGAAAATTATGCACCAAATAAGATTCAAAAATTCAGCAAGCTCTAATCCATGCATCCTTTATTCCATTACAATCACTGTGTTGCATTCTAGCAACAGGACACAAACTGCAATCAATCGCGATCAATTTATACAACAATCTGAGGCTTACAGTACATTTAAGGCCTTTAAATTTGGAAAAATTAGACCTATGCTAGTAGTGTAACAATTTTTAAGTGTCTTGCATTTCTGATGCATAATCTGTGCGATTCCAGTGTCAAAGAATCAAATTACTTCTAAACTAAAAAGATCAGCTCAATGAAAATTTAGTTACATAAATTCATCAAAACATAAATGTGTAAATTTTTTTTTTGTCCTGGAAACTTTATAAAACTTTAATAGCAAAATAATATAGGGATAAAAACATATTTTAACAAAATGTATTCAATCATATACAAACCAGAATTTTGCAGTTTATTGTAATTAGACTTAAATTAAAACTACCAATTAAGAATCTATGCACAATGTAAATTCAAATATGTACAGTACTTTTAAAAAGTCTACAGGAATGCTTTACAGAAGGAAATGTCTGTTATGGCTATTATTCAGACCATCTGAATATTAAAATGAGTTTTCTAGTAGTAAATTTACACATTTATTTTTAAACAAAAGCGGTTTTGTCCCTAGTTCCTTTACAAATATTCCAGTTATGTTTATATAGGTAATGGAGAGGTCGTTACAGAGTTTAGCCCCATATAGTAGTTTGTTTATTTTCAGGAAAAAGTATATTTAAATAATTTACTTGGGAAGATCAGTAAGTTAACAAAAGAACACTAGGAGGGAGGAGGGGGAACTTCACCACAATAACTTTCCAGTTACAATACCACAGCTAGAAACTTTACAGAGAAAGCGCTCCCTTAGACTGAACCCATGACTGATTGTTCAGAACAAGCTGTAGCTCGTAACAGTTGTGTTCTCCACGCTGAGAACACTGGAGAAAGAAGTCTTTGTAGGACAGAATTATAAACGATCTGAAGTGAGACACAGAAAACTGATCTTCAATTAATACAGCACTAGGTAAAAAGCGTCCCCATAAGCAGCTAGTATTCCCACTTCCTTCAGGGCAACGAAGCTAAAAATTGTTGGAATTACAGTAGTTGACCGTATTTCTGTGCATTAGTAGAATAATTTCCAGATATAAAAGACAAATTTCATCAGATGTTTGATTAGAACACCCTAAAGACAGGGTATTTCTTCATAGTATAAAGCTATTACAGCTATCCAGTTAAAGCATGTGCAAAACCAGGTAATTTCTTCCATTCACAGTAACTGAGGTAAAATCAGGTAGGCTTCTTCAGGAGTTGGGGAGTTCATGAGATATGAACTGTTTTAGTCTCTCTAAGTACTGTGCATAAAGCTCTATGTCATTATGCCCAGCCCCCTCCACCCAGAGGGGCTCTACCGCTCGTGGACATCGCTCGTACATGGCCAGGCCGTGGGAGAAATCAATTACCTCATCTTCGGTACCATGGATTACCAGCACAGGAGAGGTTACTTTAGATATCTTGTCAATGCTGGGGGATGGAAAAGAAAAACATAGCTCAGTTTGGGGCTTTAACTTTCATACCATTAAAGAAAGCAAGCTTAACTATCAACACATGATCCAGTTACCAGTGTATGTTTTTAAACGGCTGCAAAATGTTGGAATTGTGCTCAAGTGATAAGGAACAAGGCTCACTCCCAAAACACACATGTAAACAGGAGCCTGCACTGCCATCACCATCACCCCACCAGTTCTAACCACAAGAAGCTCAAATAGGCAGCAGGCAAATAATGCAAATAGTGCAACCCCCCCCAAAACTTATCTGTCACAAAAACCATTGAGAGGTGAAAAAGATTCCACGGGACATGCTGCCAGTGTGGACTCTTCACATTACACATTATCACCTTCCAATTTAACAGATTAGGATCTAATTAACTACATTCTAGTTACAAGGCTTATGCAAAAAAAAAAAAAAAAAAAAAAAAAAAAAGCCTCAGCTCATGAGGTTTGAATCTGTCTTTAAATCCCCAAAGCAGATTCAGCTAAAGAAAAACAATCTGTTCTTTGTACTGATTGTCTATGTTCGAATGGCAAGAAAGAAAACTGGGAGAAAAGCATTATACAAGGATATTTAACTGTAAACCAGAAGAAACACACAGGAATTTATGTCATGCAGCTAAAAACTTCTCTGAAGTGGCCCCACAGTAAATTTTTTCCTTCTGTTCCAGCTACCCATAGCAGACCAATATAGCTAGTGACCACCTCTCACAGGAAAATGGGATTGGAGGAAAGGGAAGAGTGACAACAGGCACCTTCACACCTACAAGTTCAGCCCAGAACATGTTATGAAGCATACTGGTAGCACGTGAACTTCAAAGCGGTGAACAGCAGCTTTCTCTGACTGCCTTCACACAGGCACCAACTTCTGTTTCCAGCCAACCATTTCACGTTGGTGGTCACCAGTAACTCAAATGAGTACATAGGCACAGAGTGGTGACGGACCCTCAGCTTCCTAGCAGCTCCACTTACACCAACAAATGGAGGAACTGGCTCAGGACACGATGCAGAGTACGGGATGGAGTGGGTGGAAAAATGAGTATCAGTAATATTCAATTTGAGAGAAGGACAGGTCTATTTCTTTACACTATCTAATGAAAGTTGTTCAGATTTTCCTGCTCCTGAAGAACAAGAAAGCATGCAATTTTGGTAAGACTAGAGATTTTACAAAGTCATCAAGACTGCTTAAAATGATTTAAAAATACAGATGCCAACATACACTGACTTAAAAACAGGTCTGAAGAAGCTTTATGAAAATATAAAGTTAATTAAAAATCAAGATGTAGACTGAAGCACTAAACCTCACACATATAAAACTCAGCATTTAGTATTCTAGGGAACTGTCATTGGTATTCCAGTAAACAGCTGAGCGTAAACACATTTCTGTCTCTGTCTCAATACTTCTCAAAAAACCCCAGGCTTCATGTAATTTAAAGAGAAACAGCATTATTTAAAATTAAAATGCAGCCTATTTCACTTTTCCTGTCTGGAAACTGAGTTGTGTGCAACTACGCTGAATACAGAAAAATATCCCAAGAAAATAAGAAAGACATAAGAATAATGCAGATTTTTTTTCCCCCCATAATTTTCATCCCCAAATTGATATTGTAGCCAAATGTAAATATTTTATAATCAACAATTTATATAAACTGAAGTCTTAAGCTCATGAAGAGTCTGTACCTGAGTTCCACAATGTGGCGGACACGTCAGATACATAAAGCTACAGAAATGTTTATATATCATTTTAGTGGCTAGATACTAAGTTCTCATTTTGTAGGAAACCAGGAAACCCCTTTCACTTCAGTATTCAGATAATGAAACTATTTTTTCACATACTTTCACAGACCATTAAGCTAGATAATATTTGTATTTTGCAGAAAATTGGAAAGCGTCCCATTGCCAGCTCAGAGACTCATAAGGCAGTATTGAAACCGCACATTACATTTACTCAGGATTCTTAGCCATACCGCTCTGCAGCTAGAAAAATCCACAGAGACCAAATTCTCATGGAGTCCCAACATAAAATGCACATAATAGCAATTCACTGTAGGTGCACACAGAACTATTTGTTTCCCCGCTGTGAAGACAGACAGTTGAGCTGCACACATTCATAAAAGTACACTGCTGTTTATTTTCACTGCTTACAGGATAAGTGAAGTCAGTCTGACAGCAATGAACAACTCAGTGGGATAAGAACAAAATACTCAAGTGCTACAGTACATCTGTTGTCACTGTTCCCCCCTCCCACTTTTTTTCACCCTGTTATTTGATTTGGCTGATACCAGCTAATCACTGTTACTTTTGTAATCAGAGCTATTTTTAAGGCTTTGTTTTCTTCCCTCTAGCAGAAGCTTTGTAAATATTGGATTTCAGGTTTAAGGATGATGAATGAGTTGGAGTGTAAGCGTTTCAAATTCTGACAGCACCTTCAACAATTTAATTACTTAATTAATAACTTATTTGAAGGCATTCTAAACGTGGGGACTGGACACAGACACTGTGAGAGCCACCGTTACTTCTAGCTGGTTTGGCATCCTGAGTTCATGTATAGAATTAGAAGGTGTGGGAGGCTAGTCTGTTGTAACGAAAATAAAACAAACATAACAAATGCTATGAATGGCCCCTAGTACATTTTTGTAAACATGACCTTCTGAAGCAAAGCCGAGCTTTGCAGAAGACTTCAGTGAGTCTCTGCTTTGTCTTCTCCCTTCCACAGACTACTCAGCTTTGTGTCTGTGCCGCCCCTCGCTCCCCTTGGGTCTACATACGCCGCTATGAAGAGACTGGCTTCTCCTCTCATATTCTCCCATCATTTAAACTGGGTCAGATCAGAACTTTTAAAAGATTCCTAGAACATCTGCTATTCCCAGGACCTTTACTATTCCCAAATACTTGGATACTCTAATTTAGGTCTGTTGCAATTACTTTTCAAGTAAAACACTAGGCTATAAAGTCACTTTTATCCTGAAACCAGTTGTATATAGCTTTCTGTATGTAAAATATTCTAGAGCTTCTTAAAACAACCTCAAAATCTGCCAAAAGAGGGACAGTAACTTACTTTATTTTAGTCATAGACAATAGGATCTTACATGATCTCCATCAGGGAGGAACAAATACAAGTTTCAGTATCTTTAGTGATTTTATATGGACAGCATAGCAAAGATGCAAAAGTGTTTCTACTTAAAAGGACGAAAAGCAATGAAACACTAAATGCATTCCCTCAAGATTATACATGAAATGCAGAACTAAGCTGAAAAGTGAACCACACCAGTTCAACACTCTAGCCTCTGACCCTCTCTTGTTTTCTCCCTTTAAAAACAGCAATTATCTATATCTTTTGCTCTCCTCATCTGGTAAAACTATAGCAGTATTTTAGCAAGCAGGTTGAAAACAGCACATCCATTTAATGATATCATATCACCTTCTAAATCATAGCTGACAGAGATGTTAAGAGTCTGCAATTACTAATTTGTTCATCATTAGCCTGAAGGACTTAATAGTGTATTATGAGTTGTTAAGCTACTACTCCAAACTTGACAGCATAAAAATTCTGATATTAACAACCCATAACACAAAAAACAGGATAAATATTAATTGTAAACACTAAAACTTTCTTTGTTTGTTAAGCTGACCATCATGCCAGTTTAAAACTGACATCAGCCTGTTTCTTACATGGTGAATCTCTGCTTCGATTTAGAAGCTGTGTATACCTGAAGTTTAAAAAGCAGGTGAAAATTCAATAAAGTTCCCAGGAAAGTTGCACAACTAGTCCATTTTAAACACCTAAAGAGCATGTTGAGTATAGAACAACCCTCTTTGCATCGCTTATACGTACCTTGGAAAAGCATCAAAGCAATAGGTTTTCCTAGTGTCAGGAAAAGCTACCCGTAATCCAGACATCAAGGGAGAATGAAGGATTACTGCTGCACACTCGTACCGAGACGCGAGGTCCACTGTAGGGACAGTACCAATACTCTGACCATACAGAATAATGTTCTCAGGACTAACACCATACCTGTAAAGAAAAGAAATGTCCTTTTAAAAACAAAATAACAAACTACTTCTCACATTACAAAAGTAAATTCAAAGAAAACAAAACAAAAACAAAAAGAGGGGATAAAAACCAAAGCAACCCTTCCACTCATTATAGCTCTTTAAAATCTATTCCTAGGAGACATCAATTTACAAGTCTAAACACTAAAACAATCCAGTAAATAATCAAGATACTATACAAGCTGACGAGAGCTATCCTCAAAGAAAGAATGTCAGTTTCTTCATTAATCTTCACCATCTTCCTCAACACCTCTTATCTTTCACTTGACGGTACAGCAAATTATAAATCAGCCTTCCCTCCTATCCACACTCACTCTCAGGAATTTCAATTAGATATTCTGGAGGCTAACAACCCTTCCACCATTAAACAAGACAGTTACTTCTCTGCCTTCCTTTCCACAAAGCTGGAAAAAAAAAAAAAAAGACCAAACTGCCTTGTTAGTTTAGCTAAAGACATCAAAGAGGATAAAAAAATTAGAGGATTGTTCTGTTCATTTTTTAAATTTCTGATCAATGTAAACTATTCCTGTTTTTCTTTTCCAGTTTAAAATACATTAAGCTTTTTTTTTTTTGTAAGCATAACAATATACCATTCTATAAAATTCAGGTTCACAGGGAGTCCTGATGGCTCCCCAATATTCCCATCCAGTCTATAAAACTGTCCTAGCTTGTGTGCTGTTTCACAGCTGCAAAAAAGTTGAGGATGATACTAATTCAGTTTTTACCTAAACTACACAAAATAGAAAGGAATTTGGCAGGGGTGCAGGAGGAGGTGGCAGTAGAAAGCGGAGTACAATAGTACTTGGGCACCACAACTTGTTCGGAAAGCTGCAAATCAAAGCTGTTACTCAGTTATTTATAAAATATTTACCCAGGAGTTTTCTGTGTATCACGCCACTTCCTATTGCAAGCTGTATACAGAATAATCGAGTGCAGAAGGGAATTATTTTCTAGCAGAAGGGAATTATTTTCTAGCAGAAAATAATTTGTGCAGAACACATCTTTTTGCCAGTCTACACTGTGACAGCCCTGCTGTCACTGCTATGACAATGAAAATAAAAACCTACAGTTTAGGCCATACCAAATGAACACCTGGAAGGTTTCAACTTCCTTGCCAAGCTGACAGCAAGGTGTTTGGCAGGCCTGGCTAGCACTTGACTTTCAAGCAGGTAAATGATTGGGTATGTGCAAAAGAGAAAAATTACAATAGAAGAATAATCAATTAATAATTAAAATTACAATAGAAGAATAATCCAGTACTAATCATCCAACTACAGGCTGTCAAGATTGCCTGGTTTTACAATGAAGTAAAACGAAAATGGATTGTAGCCTCTGTGAAACTGGAATTTTCTTAATATTTCTATACAGCTGAGCATAAGGGTGCTTTTGGCATCTACTGTAATGTGAATAGCAACTGTATAAAAATATCTCCCTGGAGTAAAATTGTATCCTCTTGGTAACCAAGCAGCAGCTCACGTTGGTGGTCTATCACCACAGCCATGGCCTGATGTTTTTAAAGAGACGTTGTGAAGCTCTTTTAGGAGAATTTTTTATCCCTTACTGTTAGAAACAGACCAGCACGCACTACAGCCTAGTTGATTTTGCTTGAGTCTCCTTTCTAAAAGGTTTACTGTCTGAGCAGAACATGGAAACAGATGTTTGAATCAGAATTACAGGGTAACAGGACAGCACAGGCTAGCAAGAGAATTCCTTCAACACACACAATTGTCTTAGTATGGCAATTTTCCTCAACGTTTATTTGCTTGGGATTCCCGTCTCTTGATGTTACTTTTTTTTTCTGAGAACAGCTCATTTTGTAAGTGGAGCGACCGCCTGCTGTGGCAATAGATACTCGAGAAAAAAAAAAAAAATTAAAAATCTCAATTTCATAATATACCAGTTAAAGTCAGATGCAGTCTATAGCATAATTTAAAAAAAAACCAAAACCAGAGGTCTCTAAAGTAGCCCTCCATAACTAAATAAGTACTACAGCTATTCAGTATCTAACTCTGCAGAAAGGCAACGTGATGATTTTGAAAAAATGTCTTACAACACCGAGTCAGTGCACTTGTAGCCTGTCATTAGGTCAAATGTATTTTCTCATTTGTATTCCTACTGACAGACAACTAAAAGAATCTCTTGGACTGTTTTAGTTAGGGACAGTCCAACTTTCCAAGACAGAGGAGTTACTGTAACAGATTTATCTTTTCAAGCCCTTTGCCATTAGGCCATCAATCAGTAGGTGAGACATCAAGTTCACCGCAAACATCAGCAGAAACAGCTACATGTAAAATTTATTTATTGCAAGGTCAAAGGACAACTCATAAGCAAGGGCCATGAATAATTGACATGCATGAGGTTCTTGGAGCCGAAGGCCAGGGCTTGGCTCCTCGCTACGCCGTGTCTTCAGAAACGCTGCCCAGCTGGTGACTCAGCAAGCACCGTTCAACTGAGGTACAGAAGGACCTGGGGATTTTAACGTGAAAATGCAGCATCCTTTATGCGAAGGCTGGGTGCCTTCCCCACTCTCTGCAAACTCCAGATTATTGTGCAATAGGAATAGTGATAGAGAAAGTGAAAGGGAAGAGAGGAAGCACAGATGTGGATAAGAAGGCAGCAATGAAAGGGAAACTAAGTGACACAGAAAAGAAGGAAAGAGTGCGACAGAAGAAGGCAGAAGACATTCTGAGAAAAGAGGAATCCTGTTACAATCTCTCCTATTAAGGAAGAAAGTCCTTCCACCAGCTAAACAGCAGCTCCTAAAAATATCTTCCTTGAAACACATGAGCTTTGGTCTCTGTGGAAACAGAGCTCCATCCAAGGGAGCAGGAGACCCAATTCACGCTTACGGGTACGCTCCTGCACCTCTCCTCTGGAGCCCAAACAATTCAAAACGAGCAGGGCAACACTGCAATGTGGAAACCCCACTTCAGCAAAAGCAAAGTAGGAAGCAATTCAAGTAGTTACTGTGGGCATATGGAAACCACTGATTTGAAAAGGGCGGGGGGGGGGAATTGGAAAAAAAGGTAGGCATGCTTTTTTCCCCAAGGGAAGTCAATTACTGAGAAGCGCAAAGCTACTGCTGTTTCAAACTCACCCCTGCCCACAAACACTTACCAGGTGGCAAAATTCTCCACCCTAGTCACCTCTCAGTAACTCAGGAGCAGGTTATCTGGATTACAGGTCACGTTTCCTCTGTGTGCAGAAAAAAAACCCAGCGACCTGCACAAGCAGTACCGCTACCCGCACCTACAACTTCCCAGTTCAAGCCAGGTCTGGCTAAGGCACCACCACGCTCCATCGTTAATAGTAACACTGTTTGTTTGTTTCTTCCTTCCGTTACTGCCTCAGTTTATACAAATTAGGTTTTCCAGCAATTCTGGTCTCATTCCGCTAGCATGAACTACGTGCGCAGGAGGAATCCGCATCCCTGGCTTTTCTACCTACTCCTGCGCAGAGTAGTAAGAGACGTCAGTCACATCAACGGGTCCGTATGACACGGGAGACCGGGAACGCTGCTGACAGCGAGTCCAGCAAAGGATGGGGATGTACAAACTACGTGTTATGGTAAAGCGTCTGTAACTATGAGCATGAGACACCCATTCCCTGCCCCGCCCTGCCGGGGTTCAGCTCTGAGTGACACAGATGGCACGTTCACCATTGCTATTTTTACTCTCTCCTAACTCAGCTCAAAGCACCAGCGGAATGCTGCTTCAGGGACTACAGACGTGTCATACAGCTGAAACCCCGCAACGTTCACGGCCAAAGTTACAGCGTCTGTGCCAATCCTCAAAGGTGCTACATACATATTCATTAATGAGGCCAGTGCTTTTTTTCAGGCTTACTGAATCACTGAAGTTAACCACACCTTGTATTTTCAGTTTTAAAGTTTTATGGTATTTGCTGTCCCGATATCCCTTACCTAAACTGGGAAGCATATAGAACAGCATGGATATGGCAACAGCAATTAATCAGTTTTCAAAAAGTCACAGTAACTATCTAGGCAGAGTATTTTGACTACACAAACCCCACTTCATAACGCTGTCCAGACTTGCTGTTTATCTGCTGCTAAGCTAAGGCAGCAACCGGTGGTCAAGCTCTTCCTTACAAGACAGTACATGAAGAGAAAAAAAAAGGAAAAAGAAGGTAGCTAGTTTGGCTGTTCTCGCAAGGAGACTGTGCATTCCTCTCTCAAGAGAAACACCACAATTAAATAATTAATTTTAAAGACATGCAAAAAATCCAGCATACATCTGGAGCGACACAAACCACGCCACATTTGGAGGAAAAACATACATGTGCTCAGTTACAATAAGATCTTCATAGGCTGTTCTTCAAGTCTGTTTCTTCCTGTTTATACAAACTCATTTGTCACAACATAATATTCACTCCCTTTTCAAAATGTATTATCTCTAAACTTTATAACCCAGAGAAACTTAGATTGCTTGTTAAGAAACACAGATAGGTTTTTCTGTAGCATCATTATATGCTTCCATAAGATATGCATCTACATTTTCAGAAATAAGTGGTTATTTAATCTGGTATGAATCTAAAATTCTAATTTTGGGAGTAGAAAGGACAAACAAAAATCTTCAGTCAAATAAAAACCCCACATGTAGATTGCATACCTTAAACAAGAATTTACATTGTAAGACCTTTATGTTAACAAAAAAAAAAAAAAAGACTTGACAAGAGAAGTTTGGTCAAAGAATGGTACTGCAAGTAATTTACAGTATCAGAACAAGACACCGAATTTCACATTGTACTTCAGCAAGTACCACTCCAGCACGTCAGCCAAAATACCACAGAAATCACAGCAGATTTTTAGCCTGAATGCCAACACTAAATTGAGAGCAAGGAATTAGATTAAGGACTTTTGGTGTTAACCGTAACAACAACCGTCAAATGAGAAAATTCAGAATTATTTCGAATTTCACAGAAAACCCTGGCACACAGCAAGAGTCCCTGTGCCGGTTTCTCACTCCAGTTTCCTTGGATTCACACAAACATAGGTCTATAATTCTTCAGTGTTTCACTGAGCACAACAGACATCGATTCTTTAAATTATGCAATGTCTTCCTCCTCCTCTACCTCCTTCCTGTCCAAGTCTACAGGTACCATGTAATTCAAGTTCAGGTACAACAGACTTCACATTTTCATTGTAGTAAGAGCCAAAAATGGTTTGCACAGTACTCTGGCCTATGAAGCTGCAAAAAAAAAAAAAAAAAAAAAAAAAAAAAAAAAAAAAAAACGACTTTTTTTTTCTGGCATATATCCCAGCACACTGTCACAGGAGCAGACAAGTAATTCCACAAATGTGTTCACACTCAAAATAATTTAATTGCCTGCCAGAGAAATTTAGTCAAGAACTCTGCCACAGTTTTATATCACTATTATTCTACTGCCACACCAGATGGTCATTCGGTTATGCTACGGAGAAACCCCAGTGCTAGTCAATGTAGCCTAGCTAACACTGGAGTTACAGAATAAACCTGTGACTCTCGAAGATGTCATCTTAAAGGCAATTTTGAGTTCATTATTTGCAAATATCACAATACTACAGGCTTGCTGGACTATATGACTGTAGCACTAATCCAGTGATGTACCAGCTCTTGTCACAGAAATAAATGGATCAAGTGGAAGTAACTTTGAGGTACTTCTCAGGATGATTTGCACGAGAGTACCTTAATTACATGAAAGCATGAATCACTACAACTGCTTCCTCATTACTCTCTTGTGAATCAGTGATCTGTTATCAAACACTGAGAACTGTGCTCAAAGTTCAACCAAGTCCTAACAAGGATATTAAATACCACCAGTGAGCTCAAGCAACTATGATAAAAGCAGGTGATCTACCTGGTGATCTCAGGACAGAGCAAAACCAAGCACTCTCGAACAGTAAATCCCTTCCCCTCCTTTTTTTCCCAGCTTGACCACTACAAGCTATTTCCTTCTCCTTCAACACCCACTTTGTTGGAGTATTTCATACCATACCAGGGCAGCACTTCCACTGGCTTGTCTTGCCCCACACATTTTTGAGTCAACTTACCAGCCCACCACAGCCAGCCCAGTTGCCCCGCAGCTGAGCAGCCTGGCAGGTAGGAGGTCCAGCCTGTGGTCTGTCTTCTGTTGCTCATAAATCAGGCTCTATCCTCACAACCGTCTATAGTTAATGATCTCACAGCTGAGATCATTTGACAAATGCTAACAGACTGCATCTATCTATTCTAATTTTTCAAGCATTTTGCAGATATAAGAGTAAAAAAAAAAAAAAAGTTAATCACAAGAGCATAAAAAAATAACAGATAGTACGCATCATCAGCCAGGAAAGAAGACTTCTGCAAACTTGCATTCTGGAAGAAATCTCCTCCAAGCTAGCTGAACAGTAGCAAAATCTGGTACAAAAGACAGAACGGGCAGAAAATACACAGTCTGTGCTTGTAGATCAATTTTTGCAAAGTAAAACCTCATTTGTTTTCTCTTGTACTGAGAACTGTATTTACAACATGACTTTTCACCACCACGATAACCCAGAATACTAAATTTTAGTGTTTGGTTTATGTTAGGTTGCTTATTTGTCTACCACATGAACCAGCAGTTGTATGTATAAACAACAAACAGACTTGGAACAGTTGCTCTGCCTGACTGAGGCTTTGTTTGTTTGTTTTTTTCCTCTAGATTGCAGGGAATGAGGAAACGAGTTTTCATTAAATGTGCATTGACATTTAAGCAGGAACTTGTGCCACGAGCACACTGATATAAGAGAACAGAATAAACGCCTCTACAAACATTAATTCTTTCATTGAGTGAAAGTTAGCAAGAAGGCCACTGACAAGCAAAACCAGACTCTTGTAGGACATCCAACAAAAATGAGAAATGATGTGGCTGAGCCGTTTGAACTCCTACCTTGATCACCACTACCTTACGACAACAGGTCAGTAACACTCCAGTACTCAGTGTGCGTTCATGCAAGGAGGGCAAGGGAGCACTTTCCTAAACAAAGTCCTGAACAGACACCCCCAAACGTTGGGGATTTATTTTATCTCCCTAATCGCAGGAGCAAATGCAATCTAAACCCACTGTGAACTGAAAGACAAGAAGCTATTAATAGTAGAAATAGGATTTAAACACATGGATGTATTAAAATGTAATTCTCCCTCCCTCCAACTTTCTTCGCATTAGCAACCTTCGAAATCAGCCAGAGTTCTGAAGCCAGCCCTGCGTCACAAGGTTATGGTTTTGGAGACACACGCATGCTCTCCGCCCTTCCCAGCTCCCTGCTCTTCCCAAAGGGCTTTCTTAGACCAATCTTCACTGACACCATTTAGTCTCAAGACACAACGGGTAGATGGCATACTAAAATGAATCCCTCAGTCCAGTTATTTTAGAAATAGAGCACTGGAGTTAACTTTAACAAAGTATTTTGCATTTAATTAAGATGCTCTGAGGCAAATAGATGTGGAATTCAGAAGTCTTAGGCTTTATTTATCAAAGACAGGAAACCTTTACTGGCCTAAGAACTATCTTTGTGACCACAGCATCAATAATTCACAAAAACTCAGTCAGCTACATTCTATAATACGCTCTTTACTGTAACCGGTGTACAAAATCTATATAGCCAGTCTCCGAGGCACATTCAAACAACCTGAGACGGCAGAGCAAACTCTGTTACTTTCACAGAGAAGCTCACTCATCTTCTGGAGTGAGGAATTCGTTATCTTCACCTCCAGCTTCTCTCTCATCTCTATTCTGTTGTGGTATTTTTATTTCAGCTGCACACATCGTACTCTATTTTTTATAAACCAGCAGAGCTAAGGCAGATGAGCATACTCCTCACAACATTTAACAGCATGACATTAAAACTTTGACAATCCTTTCACTGTTGCAAAAAGCCTGCACTTTCACTTTGGATATCCTACACTCAACAGCGGAAAGAAGAAATAAACTGCTCCCTAAAACTGTACTCCTCTGAGAGTTATTATGAAGAACAAGAAAGATCTGACGATATCCACGTACCTAAACACAGTATCTTTTTATATAAAGACTTCAGGTAAAACAAGTATGTGTCAACTAACATAGAAACTGCGCTTGAGAAAAAGTCTCCTCTGATTCCCTACGAAATGTTACAAAACCCAAGTGCAAATATTAACACTGGTTATGCATTCCCACAAGTTTTGTGCTTTCATAGCTGTTTCTTAGATTTCAGTTACTTCCAAACTGGAGAGCCTTGCCTTATTCCTGAGGCTGAACATTCACAGTGAGCCAATGCATTCTGGCTCACCTCCCAAGCCCATCACATAACCCTCCTCACCACTGGCAGGCTGAGGGTTTGCAAACCTGGAGGAAGCACTCTTGCCGCTCTCCAACAGTTCTCAAAGCATTTTTGTTCAGAACTGTATTATTCTCCTGGTATTCCCATCTGTTTATTAGAGCACCTCTGACACCTCAAGCTTGAGCACTGCTCCCATCCCGCCTCCCCTTCACGTCAAACACTAAATTAACTTTTGGATGTTATTTCCCTTACCTCTACACACCTATGGCACCAGGCAATAGTTTAATTGCCATGAGCTGCACCTATGCAAGACTGACTCATGAGCTGGGATTACTTATCCGAGAAGTACAGTGGCTTTTGACCGGAGCTGCTGCCTGTTCCACCCATCTATGACATTTCTAACTTTCCGCCAGGTACGGCTCAGCTGCTTACAGAGCAAGGAATAACGCTCAAGTGCACAAACCAGAACAGTCAAGGCAAAAAGATGGCAGCAGTTAAGTCTTCTTTAAATATGTCAGGCTGTGGCTTCTGAAAACACAGTTATCACTGTATAAGCATCTAACGAAACAAGACTAACCCTAAACTGTAACCAAACTGCAAAGCTCACCTAGAATGTCACACTTCTAGGTTTGCACAGTGAATTAGCTAAACACACTAACTTAATAAAAAAGGCTTTCCCAACCTAAGGATCTTAAAACAAAAGTAGACGTGAATTCTGCTGAAGACAATTGTCTAGATGCTCTAGAAGGATTAAATGTTTTTGCTAAGATGGAATTAATCCTTTGGAGACTAACATTAGGAAGGCTAGAAAAAAAATTCAAAGCAGACCACTCAAGCTTTGATACCTCCAGAGCTTGGCCCTGGAACCACTCAGGTAACCAGTCCCCCCAGGGAATTAAAAGGAAATGACTTAACTTTCTTTTGTGTGTGAGGGGGTTCTGTTTTGTGGTTTGTTTGGTTTTGCGGATTTTTTTTCCAATTCTTGCCTTCCTTTGGTATTCTCTTCCACCTATTTATTGTGTAATTTTATTTATGTTCCAGTCTTTAATTAAAAGCTATTTCATCTACAGGTTTTACAAAGAACCTTACGTTTTCAAAGAATAACAGCATTGAATTACTAGTTCTACTACAATTCTTTGATACAGCTTACAAGACATTAAACGTGAAATGCCGCATTTTTCCTGTGTCGCTTACAGATATTTGTAACTATATCCAAAACCCAAGCTGTTAAAAAAAGATTCGAGTATTATCCCCTAATGCTAGCGGAGGAGAACAAATAAAAAGTTGAACAGCCTCAACAAACAGCAGGTGCCTGTATCTGAAATCCTATTACAGCAGACAAAGTTAAAGCCATTTTCACACTGCTCTTCAAAGATCCCTGGAAATCTGAATGCTGTCTCTCCCACAGAGCACCAGACCCAGAGTCCGAGAGGATTACACAGGAGTGGGAATGGAAAAGGCCTTGCAAGTAGGCAATCAGACAAACTGGATGCAGCATTTCTTCCCATTCAGAAGCATCAGCATAGCTCTGGCAGTGATTTGAGAGCCTCTGACAGAAAGGGGATGAGGGGGCAGAAAGGCAGGATGGAGGGCAAAAATGGCAGCGAGGTCCCAATACCGAAGTCGTTAGGACCAGCGAACCGGTCTGATGTTCCTAAGAACCACCAACTGCAGATGAATGCATCTGTCCCCAGTACATGAATATTTTATCAGCCAGCATTATATGACGATGAGTCAGCTGGCAGTAGGATTTCCCTTTCCCTTATATACTTACATTAATATGCTCAAGCACTGTAGAAGAACAAACAAAGTATTTAATAAGACTGGGCTTCTCTCAAAGATCAGTGTCTCATAAACACTGAAGGGCTCCATGCAGAAGCCAAGCGAAGAAGTGTCGCAGCCTGCGTTATCCAGCAGACCACACACCCTGCTTGGATAGTCCTCTTTAATTCTCTGGAAATATTTCATAGTTCTTTAACTTACTGTGATAATTTCCATAGATTTAAAGAAGAAAGGTAGGATTTTCTTTTGATTTGAAAATAGGCCATTCCTCTGGATTGACATGTCTCATGAATCACGAATGGGAAGAAATCCTACCCGAATAAGTGACACTAACCTCTACTTTTCCCCCACCTGCAGATAAGTAGAAAAACACACACCGATTTTGTAATTGCTCCAAACACTGAGCTTTATTACAGTGGGAATCTGCACGCACTTAAGCATCTGCTTTCAAAAAAGTGGCAAATTCACAGCCTCACAGAGAAACACTCTCCTGATGAGTCCCTCCTGCCTTCTCTCAATTATCCATTTTCAGCTAGACTCATTAAATATTCTAACAAACACCAAGAGTCAGAACTGCCAAATGGAAGACGCCAGTCATTTCATGAAAGCAATCTATTACTAGAAAAGATTCTTCCAGCATCTTTTCAGAAACAAGAAAACGTCAGTGTTCTTTCTTTCTCTGTGCCATTTTTATACTGGCACTCTTGACTTTTAAATCAGACTCATCAATTTCTTTCTTCCTATGCATCCTCAAGTTTTTCCATTCCTGTCACTCAGAGATGCACTGACTTGACTCTACCAGGATTAAAGATCTGTTGCTCCCCAAAATCTATACATTATCAAGCCAATATTTAAACTTGCACTGTTTTACACTTCGTTTTCCTCTTGCACACGTTCCTTTAATGAACTTTCAGTACAATGAATGTTCAGGCCACAGTAACAGTCAATATAAAGCTAAGATGATTAAAAAAATATACAGCAATCACCCAGATTAACAGCACCAGATGTTCTAAAACAGCAGGCCACAGATAACTACTTCAGAGCTTAAAAATCAAATTTCCTAGCCAAAGCCTTTACCATCACAAAACCAAGGGCTAAATCCCTCCTCCCTTCTCCCAGTAAATACTACTGAGAATTGTGAACAATAAAATTTAGCACAGAGTCAAAGTTCCTCCTGCACACGTCTGTTTGGTTTAAGTGCTCACGAAACCTGCTTTGTGCTCTCCAGGAACTTGAAAAGATAGCACAGAAAGTATTACAGAAACAGATATTTGCATTTCATCATATGCAAAAACATTAAGTATCAGTAAATCTTACCTACTTTAAACTAACAAATGTTAATCTAAGAAATGGGAACAGTACTGCTGTACATTTAGAAAAGTACTAACTTTCTCCTGATTTTCCTAAACCCACATTAGAAAATTCAGTCCTGAAATCAGGTCATACATACTTCCTCAGTTTATCCATCTTATCCAGCATCTTCTGAGCTTCTATGGAGTAAAAGACATTTTGCCCAGATTGTGCAAATCAGGAGGTTTTAACGATGGTCAAACAGCACGTTTGCAAACTTCGTTTTCTGCCCAACACACCTAGTTAACAGGGTCAATTGCTTTTGTGATCTTTTTGGTGAAAGATTTCTTGCTAGTCAACTTTTTGCCCTCAAAAAAGGATGCTTCCCAATTAACAGTCAGCTGCTCCACAAGAAGGAGAAGTACCTAGCAGCGGATCAAGGACAACTGTTAAACCAGTCACTTAAGTGCATTATTTCAGCTGATGTTAAAGGTAGAAACTGACCTGCAGATGCATCTCAGAAAATTAAAAAAACCCCAGAAATAAAAGGGAAAAGAGAAGCAGCTTCCTGATGTTCCTCAGCCTCCTATTTGCCTCTATCTGTGATGCAGTCCTTGTAAAGAAAGCAGGCTCCCTACTTGATGCCAGTATCACCAGAGAACAACTGGCTATGCAGGAAAAAATGTTAGCAATTCCAGTATGTGCCACACCGGCACTTAACTGCTTACCGACAAACCAGCATAGCGTAAAGAAGTCTTGTACCGTTGGAGTTTCTATTTTTGAAATAACAGATAACAGTGCAGTGCTTGGAAAAGTAAGTGTATTAATGTCTATGTTACGGCCAAAAGCCAATTTGGATAGTAATGTTTTGGCTACGTAGGTTTTCTGCAGTTCACCATTTCATGACGTGCACTTCTGGTTAGAAGCTACTGCTGTTTTCTCCCCCAACACAAATCCTTCACCTTTAGCTCTGTACATGGTTACATTTCACAAATGAACAGCGCTTCTAGTACCAAAAAGCTTCCAAGACAGAAGCAAAATAGAAATGTTAATGAGAATTTTAAAAAATATTTAAAGAGGGAGCCTGATCAGTTCTACAGTGAAGGGCAGGAAAGAACACAGTTCACATTAGACTATTGCCCAGAAGCACTGGGAAGGAAGGAAGGAAGAAAAACAGAGTAACAAATGACAAACAATGCCTGCTAGATCGGGTTCCTCTACTCCCCCTCAAAATCCCAGTAACAAAATTTGCTGAATTTAAGCTACCGTTGATTCTTTTATTCCAAATTAACACTCACTTTATAATAAAAAAAAAAAAATAGAAAAATAGAAATTGCTGTGAGTATCTAACCAAAGAAACTAATAATCTCTGGTTCAGCTTCTCCTGCTGCTGAAATGCAACAAGTTTAGAACCAGATCCAGGTATGAAACATCCAAGATCCTTAGCTTTAATGTTCCTCATTATGAAGATTATTAAAGTGGATTTTTGGATGGAAAGAGTAATCTGAAATAACTGGAAGGTGCCAGATCTTATTTTTATCAATAGTGGCTGTCCAATGCTCTACGCCAAATGGTCCACAGACCTTAGATGAGCCTGACAGAAAGGCATTCAGTTTGGAAGGGTGGTATATTTGGCACCAGCTTGCTTAGTCTCAGGATAGAAAAGAACTCAATAAACCAAGGAGACTTTACGACCCCCTCACCCTCTACAAAACTGGGTGAACGCTGAGGATTTATGACACATGTATATTTCACATCAAGCATTCAGGTCCAAGTTATATTCAAGTACAATCACCTTTGTTCTTGGTTAACGCAAATACAAAATACAATCACTTATTTCTTAAAAAAAGACACCTCCATCTGTGCCTGCATTCCTTCACAGACAGTAGCTTCCGCATTATCAGATTGATTTTTAGTACAAATTTCAAAAACGGGGAAAAAGAATTAATTATAGTGGTTTTATGCAAAGGGAGAGTTAGAAGTGAACATCACATTACATAATATTTAGCAAGCGCTGAGGGGAGAGGGCAGAGGGTTCCTGTATCAGAGAAACAGGAGTTTGGAAGCTGGCAGAGAGACAGCAAAAGTCAAAACCTTTCAGGCATGCTGGTCAGGCTTAAGGTTAAAACACCATTCTGTATCTCCAACTACTGTACTGGCTATGAAAGGCTGCTTCTTGCATTGGAAAGATGCCTGCACTGCATGCTAAATCACAGCGTAATTATTAACTGATCTGAGTCAAGGGTTACATTAGGATGCATAAAAATAGCAAAGCCAGAGCTGAAACACTACCCCACCTCTTCCTACAACTCTGGTACTTTCACAGTTGGTTAAATTTGACAAGATACTTATACCCAGACTAAGACACATTAAAAACCATGTTTTACTAGAAAAACAGACAAGCTTTTTACAGTAGGGAACAACACAAAATATTATGAAGAAAATGCATGATACAGCTTAATATGCAAGGTACATTCCGGTCTCAGGGGAAGGAGGAGACTGACTGGCTCTGGACCAGCTGCCTCAAGGTAAGAACTGCCCAGGGAATACCTCCAAAATAAATATTGCACCAAATTAGCTATTTCAATTTTTTTTAAAAAGAGAAAACACCACGCTAAAATATACACATGCTTTTGTGAGAAACGAAGCAGTAAAGAACAAAAGGGATGCTGCAGAAGACTTTTTGTAAATTTGCCCTGGAGAATGTGCTTCAAAACCAAGACCATTTTCTTGAAAGATGCCACTTCCTCCTTAAATACCTTCATCAGATGTTGGAGAAGACTCTACAGAGATGGGACAAAGATCTACACAAACAAACCAGTCCAATGCTTAAGGCAGCAAGTCAACTACTCAAAATTTCCTTTAAAGTGTAGATGGTTCCATACACCAGTTTGCTTAACAGAAGGGTACCCCCATATACTGCTGGCTTCTCTTTTATTTTGCATATTATTAAGACTTGCAATTTATTGTACAGTGTAACAGTTAAGATAAAATGTCTTGTTTAATTTATTATAAATAGCTATTAAGATTCCTGGAATAATGACAAAATATTCTGAACCTTATCTCAGTTTATCTGTACTCTGGAAAAAATATATAGCTGGTTTTGCTTCTTTGCTGATATCGAATACAATTTTTCAAGTTCTATGAGAACATCCAAAGCAAAGCTAAATGTCAGAGAAGGGGAATGTCCATAAAGATCCTATATCTGAGCAAAACCCTTTCTAAACAACCTTATTAAAAGAGAAACATTTCAAGCCACACTATTTAAAGGGTGCTTTCCTGAGAAGCATGTTGCAGTCAGTCTCAGAATTTTCAGACTTGTTGGATCCCATTATCCATTACTCCTTAGCTGTTCATTTGCTGCACCCAAAAATAAGTGGCCGTGCCTGTAGCAAAGTTAAATTTATCTGGTCTAACATACTTGGATCTCAAGAAATTTGGCAGTATCCTGTAAAAAAAATTTTCTTTTTAAATCTTTGAGCTACTAGCTGACACCTCAGGCCTTGAGAAGCGTTATTTGCCAGACACCCATCTATGCAGCTTGTTTCAGCAGCATGCCTTGGCTGACAAACAAGGCTCACAGGAGTCAAAATTCTTAAAGTAACACTTCTACGTGTAAGCAGGATATTTTAATCAGGCAGGAAACACGCATCATCATAAAAGCATACCCAATACTGCCTAAATCAGCAATTAATTTCAAATTACCAGTTAAAAAAAAAAAAAAAAA
>WHYT01017271.1:226145-297742 GCA_009806455.1 Tetrax tetrax | reverse complement strand
CCACCGCCGCCGCCGCCGCCACCGCCGCGGTCACGTGGAGCAGGAGCGCTGGCGCCCCCTCCCCGGCCGCCCACCTCTCGCGCATGCGCGGCGGGGCGGGGGGCAGCGGGCGGGGGCCATTTCGCGCCGCCCGAGGGGAAGGCGGCCGTGCGGGTCGGGGTGCCGGGGCTGCCCCTCTGCCCACCACCCCCCCGCAGCCTTCGGGATCCTCTGGCGCCGCTCCTGAGCCTTCCAGCACCAGCGTGCTCGGGTCTCCGTGAGGAAAGGGCCATTTGCTGCTTCATCCCTCGCAGCGGGGCATGGCGGGCCCGGGGTGCCGGTCGCGGGCCGTGGGGATGAGGGGTGCCCGGTGGCCTTGAGTCTCGCTGCTGGAGAATGGCTGATGTAGCAGTGCAGAAATGGCAACGGAGCTGCTCCTCTGCTGGTAGCGCCCTGGGCCGTGCTGCCCTGGTGTCAGGCGTGCCGTGCATCCCAGATTTGAACGCTATAGAGACCTCTGTGTCGGTTGGATTGGTCAGTGGTTTCAAGAGATACCACAGAAACCTTAAAGAAAATGGTGCTCTTGTGGAAGCCTCATTTCCTTAGAAAATCCAAAACCCGTATCCCAAATAATTGAATAAATTATCAAATCATTTAGGGCGTATGGCAGATCCCATGGATCGGTGGCGGTACTATGTCTCTAACACATTTGTTGACCCAGAGTGCACAATGCAAAAGATTGTGGGTGAAAGACAACTGGACATACTTACGTGTAACATTCTGTCACTAACACGGGTTATAACTATACACTTAATTAACTAGCACTGTGTGCTTGCTGAAAAATAACCTGTAACATAGCCCAAGTGAAAAATACACGGAAAATTATACCTGTGCAGCTGTACCTTTGGTGTAATTGATGTACATCCCGCCAGTGCCCTGGCTGCTGGCACGGCATGCGCATCCACTCCTTTATGGTGCTCTTCTGATGTTTGTCCGTTACCCAACTTGCTGCCTATGAGGAACAAAGTTTCAAAAAATTGAGCTGAGGTCATTTCAGTAGCGACAAGCCTGAGACGAACTTCTCTTTCAGTGCTCTTGCCAGCTCTAAGAAAGTTAGTTCAAAACCTGCATACAAAAGAGTCAGTCAAGCATGATATTCCTTTGTCTTTGGGATGTCAAAAGTAGGACCAACCCCCATCCACATCAATCTTTCATTTAGTTTTGCTAACAATGGGAAATTTAGAAATCCTAAATTCAGGCAGCAATAGTTGTGTCTACACTGACTGTTAAGGGAGAAAACAATGGCTGTGTATTTCCAACCAGATGGAAAGCGTGGCCTCTGCCGTGGCTGGACTGTTTCCTCTGGAGGACAGAGAGAGAATACCCCGTCTATTACACATGTCCCTGGCGTGTCCCGCTGGAAGGGTGACAGGGCCCAGAGATCGGGTCAGGTAATAAGCATGTCCTACCTCCTGACGCTGGGTTCCTTCGGGTGGCAGAGACAGAGCCAATGTGCCCTGTGTATGGGCCATTCTGACGTCCGATGAAATTGTGAACCTGACTCATGCTCCATGGAATGCGATAGAAGAATCTGGATAAAGAAAATAGGAAACAGATAAATGAGGGACCCTGTGAAATTCGTTGGGGATCACAAATGACTTCAAGCTCCACCTATGCTATTACAAGAGGCACTGTTGATATTCCGCGGGAAAACTGATACAACCCTGAGAAAACCCTGGTGGGTATACCCTGAGAAGTGGTTTGGCTGATGAGATCCGAGAAAAGCCTGTCTAGTGCTGCTGTTACGCGTCCCTCTCACTGCACACACACTGAAACCAAGATAAGAGCTGGAATTTGGGCATGTAGCACCAACTGAGGTGAATATTTCTCAGGGCCCTGTCAAGGGTTGTATGACTCGCCTGGAGCCAGACAGCAGAGGCTGTTATATCATAAGTAGATTGCTGCTCCAAAGAATAGACAATTAAAAGGACAGTATTTCCCATGCTCCACCCTATTTCTTCCTTAGGTCATGGTTACAGTAGTGAGATTGAAGTGTCCTCTTTGAATCCAAGGCGAAGTATCATGAAATTTCCTCCTCGACTGAACTGGGCTGTGCAAACCTTATTAGTTATTAGAGTTTCTTCATTATTCTCATCATACGCTCTCTAGTTTACGTTAATCTCAGTCCGTCTCTCGTACAATGAGATAGTTCCTGCACAGTGGGTGCCTCCTCAAGAACGATAACATTTGCCAAAGTCTTGGAGAACAAAATAAAGAAAGGAGAAAGAGGGAGTGACTGAAATGGAAATCATGCTGGATGAGAAGGACGGGGAAGTAAGAAAAAGTTGCTGAGTTCTGCTGCCATCATGGCAAGCTGAAAACACAGTGGGCATGAGTGTGTAGCTCAAGAAAGTAATGCAATTAGGACTTAAAATTAGCACTCATTTAGTGTGTATCCTGTATCCCAAGTTGTCGAAAGAGACCTGTAGTGCACAAGTGCTTAAGAAAGTGAAAATTAGAGAACTTTTGTCTAATTTTGGATGTGGCTGCTCCTGTGGCAGCCACGTCTCTAACCTTCCAGAGTGCTGGGGGTTGTGTTGCAGCTTGCTGGGCTGAAGGGGTGGCTGTGGAAAGCTGTGGAAAGCTGGGCGCAGATGGCTGTGTGCCTCTCACATGCACCCTGTCTCTGGCACTGCCCAGAGCCTGGTTTCTTCTCCTACCATTTTAGATAAGTCTCAGAGCTGTCCTAGTTACAGTAGCCCCCCAAACAACCATGCTGGCTACTTCCACCAGCTTTGGTTCCTCATAGCTTCCTCCCTCTTTCCTTCAGCCACTTTTTTGGGGGGGAAAAATCTCACACTTTCCCTGGGATGAGGATGTTTCCAGGACGTGCAAAGCTTCTGACATCGCGATGTCCAGGTACTCGGCTATGATGGGCACAGAAAGACAATGGATAAGGAGTGTGCCGATACTTCTCATGCTCAACATCTGGAATTGCTACAGAATGTCTGGTTTGGATCTTTCTTCTATCTGTTCCCCTTGATACAACTGCTGCAGTCCAGCAGTCCCTCTTCTCTCAAATCTCTTTTCCTCCAACTCCATACTTCCCTCTGCTCTTTCTTCGTCTTTTCATTTTGCAGCCAGCAGGCATCTGCATAGTTTTCACTTGACCAAATACTATGAAAATGCTCAAGAAAAACAAGCATTTGTGCTTGTTCTGTTACCGCAGAACTCATCTTTTTAATGATCTGTAAATAAAGACCTCCCTACTGCTGTGCCTTGTAACTGACATGACACTAAGACTCAGTGGAGTACCCTGCTTCTTCACTGAATGTTAATATGTGGCCTGCAAGGGTAGAATATGCAAGCATTTAATAATAAACAAATTGTCAAGCCCACTAAGAGATAGGAAGTAACCCCCAGGAAAATGTGTTATCTATGAGACTTTCACTATCAGCCTTTAATTAACTGCTGATGGACCTAGAAAGATGCTTCAGGTGGGCAGGGAAAAATCTTCCAATAGCTACAAAAAAAAAGCAAATAGAACAAACAGAGCACAGAGTGATTTGTTACGCCTTGATTATTTCCACCACGTCCTGTAGCCTCACCATGCCTGCTACAAGGGCAGAGCACTTTGCACTCCGCTTCCTTTTCCTGAACACTGGATAGACCAAAGAATAGGCGAGAAGACAGCGAGACTGAAGGCAAGGAAGACACCTGGCAGCAGCACTGTGAAGATTATGTATCTTAAACATCAACCGTGGCTGACTTCCTGCTGCCGCTTGCCAACTGTGTGACTCGTTACAGCTGGATAAACAGTCCACGCCTGATACCTGCGCACGTGCAGCCCTCATCTCATTGCAGGACTGGTTACAAGTGCCGTATTCAGACTAGGAAGTTCCTCAATGCATTTTTGCGTATTTCCTGGACAAATGGTACATGAAGAGTGCAAGTATTTTTTCTTACTGCGTATTATTTCTTATCTGTGTATCCCAGGCCTGTTCTAGAACGTGTTACAGCAGTAGCAATGCTGAAAGGCAATACTTCCCGCAGCTGAAGAACAAGGCAAGAGATCATGCTGGAGCCTACCAAACTCAGGTGCAGGGGAAATAATGAAGCACAATTAATCAGCATCCTTGGCTGTGTTCTCATCAGCCAAGTCATTGACAAGTTCTTTCTGATTTCTGGGAAAAGGTGTGCTTGAAGGAAGGGTTTAAAAGAAGAAAAAATAATTTGCTCTGGGGATGGAAGAGGATCCTCCCAAACACAAGAGAAGCAGATGTGGTGGGAAGTGGTGTGTCTGAAAAAGACAATGCATGGGCAACCGATAGCATCAAGAACTTCACTGGAGGCATATATTGCACTTGCGCTAGTGAGAAGAAGATGCAAGGTTGTGCGAAGACACACTGTGAAAACCTTGTCAAAGAAGTCAAGAATGCTGTATGGGACGTGCTGCTGGCACAGCATTAGCCAGTGGAGTTAATAAAAAGAAGAGGGCTCATCCGATGTGGCTGTATTAGAGAGGCCTCAGGAAAGAAGCTGTGATGCAGCCAAAGCTGGTAGGGGATCGGGATGTGAAAGTGAGACGTGCGTTATGCACTCTGACCAGCAGTGCCTCATTGTTTCCGTGTATTCTTCCATTTGCTCGTCTTTAGTTGTATAATTAGATTTTAGGTTTTGATGTGTTTCATCTTCGCTTCACAGCTAAAACTCTGGGCGCTAATGAAGAACAATAAAAAGGTGTTGATAACTTTTAAGTTTTTTAAAGTGAGCAGCTCTTTAGAAACACAGAGGCAGTTCCAGGTTTCTCGGATAGGTGTGTCAGATTTGCTGCTCTGCTCCCAGCAAACCAGTGCCAGGCTAATGCTGAACCACTGCTGCAGAGGAAGCGGAGCGTAGAGAGAAGGGATGGAGCAAGGTAGGAGAGGCAGACACGGAGCCCCAAAGGGCTGGCCTTGCTGCTCCTTCTGCTGCCAGGAGGAAGGGAGAGCCAGGGCAGTAACTGCTGCTCCTGGGACATGACAGGTCCTCCACCCCACAGAGGCCAGCCTCCCTGTTGGCAGCAGCGCACGGTGTTCCTGTCCAAGATGCTGCCACGAACAAAGCAGGCACTGGGGCCGTGGCTCTTTCTCCACCCTTGGCAGTCTGACGCGGCAGGCTCCTGTGCAGATAGCGTAAGCTGGTCCTCACGCTTAGCGTGGCCTTGAAGCTGGAGAGGGTGGTGGGTGTTTCTGATCACAGAAGCTGCCAGAGTGCCAGACCCTGGTCTCTGGATAGTCAAGACTTTAAGATGTGACACCTAAATTAATCACCCAGGGTAAGCAAGCTAAATATAGCCTTCGGTAGATGGCCCATACTCATGTTTTTTCTGTTGGGTGTATCCTTCCCTACATTGTGCCAGTGGAAAGAACTTTCATTTCTTATTTCTGTTTCTGCAGCCGAGCAAGATCATAGCGGTTTCCTGCCACGTACACCCATGTAGCATTAAACTTACAGGTCTATATGGACAAAAGTGCATCAATTACTTTACCAGAATGAATAAAAAAAGGAAAAATAGTATAAAAAACCCACAGAGCCTGAATGATGATTGATTTCTTCAGAAGTATGAATCTAAGACAAATGACACTATTCAGAGTTTAAAAGAGCTTTCTCTAAGGTTTGCAGGAGTTTAATCAAGACCCAGTTATCCTCATATTTGCTATGAATACAGTATGAGAAGAATGTGTAAGGAAAACAAAGACGTACAAACATCAAAACTTACGGGAGGGGTACTGGTGGGGGACGTGTCAGCTATGTGATATACAATGAGGGTTTAGAGTCTTGATGTGCAGTGACTGCATTTTATGCCTGTCACTGCCAAACTGACATTTTAAAGATACGTTCTTGACTGCTTTTTCATGTCAGGATCTTTGTTCAAGCTACATCTGGGCTGATAAAAGGAATTTCAATTAAGGATGAAATCCTTTCCTGACTGTATTGAAATGCGCAGGGTGGGAGCAGAGGGAGAAGGGAGCAATGGAAGCTCTATGGAGAGTTCTTAAGGCATCTTGCTGACACAGGACAAGATAGTTTAGGAATGCCTGGGGCAGTGCACTGTAGCATAGTTTACTGTGCCTTTACAAAGCAGCAGTGTGCATTCACCTTAGTGCCTACTGCCTGCGGCCAGGTACCATTCAAACAGGGGCTAAGGGTTTAATAAATCCCAGTCTAGTTTAGTCCCCTGGGGAATAGCAGTCTAGAGTCATTCAGGAGTGGCAGGGAGAATGGCTGCATAACCTGGCAAGAAAAGGCTGATTTTTGCCCTGTAAATATAAGCAGTGTCATGGGAAATGAAAGGGGCTGTAAATCTCTGTAGCTATATTGGGAAGAACTGGGATGAAGCATAGCAAAAGCCTTAGGGAAAAGGAGTGTGAAAAATAGCGAGACATGGATATGAAGACAGTGCATGAGAGAGAGATAAAAAAGAGAAAAACAATAGAAAACCCATAGGAAAAAGAAAAGGCATACTAATTACAGAAAACCACATCAAAAGCACTTTATCTATCTACCTTGCAGTCACCTAGTACTTGGGGTGAAAGGCAAATCGGTTCCCACTGAGCACATTCACATAAATGTATTCCTCTTTGCATGCATGTCCTTGCCTACCATTTTTCCATCCTATCCCTTGATAAGAATTTTTATTCTGCTGCTACATCCAGGATGCTCACTGAGAGCCCTGGCTTCCAGCAGCCATAGTGACCTTTGGAGAGCGGCTGATTCACACTCCACTCCCATCCCTGCGTTCAGTGTGGGTGTAAGAAGCCCACTGCAGGGACTCTTTAGGACCTCTCTATGTAGGCTGTCACTGGTGCCTCCTTTCAGGTGGGAAACCGGAGTAAGCACTGAGGCAAGCAAAATCCGGACAGAGCCAGAGCTCTGTGTTGCTGTGGCTAGACCAAGAATCAAGCTATCAATTAAAAGCTACTTTGTGTATGTCTGTAGTACTACAGAGTCATTAATGTGAGCTGTAGACATACATTTCATTCATTAAAATAATTCATCTATTAAGATGATCCGATTTATCAGCAAGCGTCAGAATTACTGTCCCTGTGGTTTACGCTCCTGCAGATAGTCAGGGGAGAGGCTGTCACGTATGGAAGCCCCCTCTGAGTATCTGCATACGACTGCCAAATCCCATGTATGTCGCAGCTCTGACGGTGTATCGCATTGTTTCCTGAAAAAAAAATCAGAACTAGAACAAGTGTTTTTTGTGTTTCCTCATTTTCCAGAAATCACCAGAAAACATATGCTTCATTTCATCATCAACCTCCAGGGGATTTTCAAGGTCAGTAGAGATAAAGCTCAGGCTCCCATTCATGAGTACTGGTCATGTAATTAAAATAGAAAAGCACATTTAGGCTTAGGCGTACTACTGTCTGTCAGAAACCAGCAGTGCTTTATGGAAGCGTGTGTGCCCTTGCAACTGCCTGTCAAATGAAGACAGTCTTCACATCCAAACTGTATTCTTCAGCTGCAATAAATCTATTCTAATCAGCTTGAATTTCATTTTTAAAAAGTGTAAGCACAGAAGGGCCAAGGGTGGTTTTGATTTCTTATGGGAGGTGTATCGATTTTTTCTTCTCAACATCACGCAAACTTTGGCAAAAAATGCCATTAGTCTGGGACCATGCCTGCACTCACTGAAAAAGATGTAAATCTGAGCAGCAGGTGACGTTTTCACCTGGAGCATGCATTTGAGGCTGGATACCAGATAGCCCAACTCTCAAGCATTACCTACTCCTCCCTTCCTTCTCTCTAAGCTGTTATCTCCCCTATTTCCCTAGAAAGCCATGATAAAACCTGTTGTTTTGGTAACATGCTTTTATCAGTGCATAAGGAAGCAGGAAACTGAACTGAAGTATTCCCTCTTCGCTCCGGTGAAGTGCCCAATGACAACAGTGCTGCTGAGGGTTACTTCACCTGTCACTATATGCCGGTGACACTCTTTATGCCTCCTGTGGCAACAAGAGCAAGACATCGAGAACTGCTCCCTGCCCCAAGCCCGCTCTTTGTTTTTGCGATACTCATCTTGAATTCTCCACCCTGATGTTCTGGCAGCAAACAGGAAAATTTTGAGTCAGCAGATACCCCGGCAAAATAAATCTGGAGGGAAGAGGTGAAGCTACCAAAACTGCTGGAGTAAACCCCAGTATACTCCGTATGCAGCGCTGGCTGACTGGACTGGGCATGTGGGACCAGTGGAGCAGCTGTTCTGGGTAGAAGCAGATGAGCAGAGATGTTCCTCTCCGTCAGAAGAGCGATGGGAGGCAGCAGAAATGACACATTCTGGCTTTGTTCCTCACCAGCTCCCTACAACTGCTGCCATTACTTAAAACCAAACACTGCACCTTTTAGTTCAAGGACAAATTCTGAGAGAAGAAGAAGAAGAGAAGGCACTGAGCTGAGAGAGTGCCCTGTGCTGTCTCAGGCATTTTGCTGGCAAACTGAACTCCCACGCCTTGCCTTTTAGTCATTGTGGTTTCCAAAAGATCAAACCCTGATGTTCATAGTCCAGGGAAAGTTTCCTAGAAAAGTCTTCTACATTTGGTCCCTAACTTCTAAAAAAAGTCATACAACTACATCCAAGCACAGAAGCATAAAAAATAAAATTCAGTGACCTTTTAGGAGATCTTCCAGTCCTGCTTGGAGGCAAACCCATGCCATGTCTAACTAACATGTTTTAACGTGTTCTTAAATACTTCTAGTGAGGCACCCTCAGGCAACCTAATCCATTGTGTCTCCATTCTTCCTGTTGGCAATTTTTTTTCTTAATTTCCAAGCTATGTGTTTCTATGATTTAAGGCCACCACTACCTTTCCTACAATCAATGTTAAAAATAGTCTCTTTTCCTCTTCACAGCGCCATTTACACATTTATCATTACCTCTATTCAGTCATTTCTTCAGGCTAACACAGCTCCTTCAACTTTTCTTTGTAACTTCTGTTTCTGAGTCATTCCTGTTCTTCCCCTCTCTCAAGCTGACCCACAACTGTCCTCCAGTGCGTAGCCTCACGCTGGATATGGCACCCCAGCTGTGGCCTTACTCATGCTGAGTAGAACCGTAGGATGATCTCACAGCTCATAGACTGCACTTTCACTGATCTATCCCAGTATGAGGTTCGCCTTTTTTTTCTCTTTTTTTTTTTTTTTTTAAATTAAGAGCTGCATGACACTGCTGTCTCCCATTGAGCCTGCAGTCCACACTAACCCCCATACCTTTTCAGCCAACTGCTGCTTGCTCTGTTGGCTCTTAACCCCATTTCTTTGCAATTGATTATTCCTACCAACGCACAGAACATCACAGTTGTCCTTATCAGGTTGCATTTGTCCACTTCCAATACAATCAACACACTCGGCACCTGCAGAGTTCCAAACAAATACAGCGCTGAGTACATGGGCCATGCTCAGGTCAGCCCTGCCTTTTTAGGAAGCACTGAATATTCTGATTTTCAGACCCCTTCTTGTCTATAGACACGCGCTGCCACGGCTGCTGGCCAGCCAGGATGACTGAGAGGGTCTCTCTGAGTGCTCCTTATACTGGCCATGGGTGGGCAAGTGCACTGCTGCGTGGCAAATGCCAACCCTACCCCAACCCATACCCCAGGGACCAGCCCTCTGCACCTGAACAGTGAAAAATGACCAGCAGAAGCAAACTCTCACATTTCTCTGAACAGATGAAACATTTATCTTCTAATCACTAGAAAAAAAAAAAAAAACAAAACAACATTTACCATCCTATGAAAAAATACCTTGTTTCCCCTTTTCTTTTTTTGGCTGAACTTGCTGTGCAACATCTCCTGTTCTATATGAGGTACTTTAGGGGAAATGTGCTTACTCAAAAGAGAGGTTTTTTCTGAAGTGCATAAAGCTTTCCGCAGATTTGCCTCCAATCTTCAAAAAATCTTATGCTGTCTTATATGTAATTATCAGACTGTACCTCCATGAGCTCTCTGGCAGTACAGAATGCCCCGGCATTCTTCATACCTTTGTCAGATGGGTGTTTAAGGAGATGTGCTGCTGATCAGTTTGACTGCAGGAGACTGAGTATGTAGGTAGAAACACGGTCGTTATTTACTGGTGAAGTAGCAGGAATGAAATTCAATGACAGCAACGTGGAGGCTAAACCCAGAAACACAATAATCCAAGTTACTGTGATAGCAGATTAATGTTAAGTATGCAATTAGATACGGCAAAATGAATGAAAAAGGAAACGGACGTAAACCAGCTTAATAGTTATTTTTTATCTCCTTGTCAAACATATCTTATTAAGGGTCTCTTATTGCTGCTTTTAAATCTCTGCTAATCAAAATCTATCAGATATGGAGAGCAATGACATTTTCCTTCAGGGGTTACAACCCTGAGGTTCTGCCAAGCTCAGCTCATTGCGATAACCTGCCAGGATGCTAAATAGTTAATGAGATAGCAACAGCTACATTTATAAGAAAGAAAAACAGTAAATGGCCAGTTCCTTCTGGTTGAAGTCTTGAGGTTTTAAAAATTAACGCCAAGGTACTGATAAACTACATGGTAATTTCCTGAGGAAAGATTAGAGGCTTGTGCAGAAGATAAAACCCCAAGCATATGTTTGCCTGCCTTGGCTTTCACGAATTAACTGTGTATATAATGATGGTGTAACTGGAACAATTCTGTGACGGTCATAATTTGCTGAGCACCATACTACAGCTGAGCACACATTCCATATTCTCCCACAACCACAAGAATCTGAATATCTCACTGCTTTCACCTTGGTCAACAATAAAAGGGATTTTGCTGCTCAGGTCTGTCAGCAGGCAACACAAACCAGATTCTGCAAATGCCGTAGGAGATGATGCCTCACAAGCCTTCCGAGTGGTGACCAGGCTGATGGATCTTTGTGCTCTGGTTATTAGGAGAAGACACCCCCTTCCCACAGGCTATCAGTCTGATTTGTACCAGCAAGGCTTTCAGCGACCCCATTAAATGCCAGAGCTGCATTCTAGATGAGGGGCTCGCTTGCTTCACGTTGACACTGCAGTTGTAATTGGTAGCAAAGGCACTGTTGAGTAGGTGGACCAGGAATGTCACACAGCTCTATGTATCTCCTGGTCCACTTAGCCATCCCTTTTCAGCCTAACCAGAGCCATCCCCAGCTTGCAGTAAAAATAGTGCAGAGTTGGAAAGCAGGGGAGGAAGGTCTGACGAGTTCAGGAAGAGTATCTTGTGAAACACAGCATTTTCTTCTTCCTGCACACGGGTCACTCAGGGGGAACAGAGGAAAAAACCCTTTGGGACTTATTCATTCACATTATACTGAGAAAAAAACTTGCAACTGTACTCTAAGGAGTAGCATTACACTGGAATATGGGAGTTCTAGGGTGAAGTCAGGATCCTTTGGGTTACAGCAAGTATCACTACCTGGATTCTGTTGGTCATTTCCAAGCATCCTTGTGACTCAGCCTGGGAGGTGTCTGTTTTCACAAATTGCTATTATTTTCTGTATTATTTTCAAAATGGAAGCTGGTACAACATACTACTTTAGTTGTACTGAAATGGGATTGTTTGTTTCCTTACAAAAATTAGAGGAATTTTGGTTCTGAACTGATTAAGTACTTAATCTGGTGCTTAACTTGAAGCAGTCCAGTGCTTCCATTGAAATGAAAAATTGTCTACGTCCACTAAGTTACTGTCCTGTTTTTCTGGACTGGGTCTTTTTAGAACTGATCATTTAGCTTAATAAATACAACTCTAAGCATAATTTTAGCCTGGTCTGAAAAGAAAGTGGGTTTACAGGGTAGATCCTATGGTTTCTGCTTTTGTTTTTTTTTTTATTGTTTGTTTTTTAACAGCTTTCTGCTTCCCACTTTGGGCCAAAACGTAGTTTTTTGAGGGATGGAAATTCCACTCTGTCACGGTTCAAATTTCAACAGTGATGGCAACATTTGCAGTTTTGTTTGCAGTAATTTTTAACAGAAGGATTATTTCTCCATCTTGGATACATTTGTTTCTTGTAAGCGCCTGATGCGGTGCCTCCATTTGGCAATATAACCCCTTGTTGGGGAGTTACAATCTGCTGGTTTTGTTTTCTGTCTGAAGCTTCTCAAACAGAGTAAGTCCTCAGTTAAATTTATCTGAAGCAACGTACGCATGGTAGGCACAGATGTTGACTCAAGCAGACCCTCCTTTTCCTCACACCACTTCCCAGGAATTCCTCCTACGGAAGCCAGTCATAGCCTGGTGAAACAGAGGTGAAAATCCACGTTGACGTGTCAGCAGAAAGGATCCTCAGTTAAGAGGGAGTCAAGGCAACCTCTCCGCAAAGACCCAGTGGAGGCGATGCACGGTGACCCACTTCTCCATCTTCGGAGGCTTGGCCGATCTTCACAGAAATCGGTGAAACCAGGTCAGTTAACTGCAGTGGAAGATCTGGCCAAAGGGACAAACAGGATGGAAAAGGAGTGTAAGTGCTAAAGGAGCTAAAGACAGCTTGAGCTGAAGTGTTCAGGGACCATCCTCCTTCTGGCAAGAGGAGAAGGGTGAAGTTCAATGATAAGGTTCCCCCTGAGCCTCTCCTTCCCCTTTGCGCGCAGTTTAGTGTGACCCAGTTCCCTGTGTGGCTGTTGGCACTGGGGAAAAGCACGGTCCATTCTGATTGTGATTTTATTTCTAACTCCACTGGACTGAAAGGAGGCTCCTGATTTACACTACCAATGAACCTTGGCCCTCGGGGTTAGATGGTGGCATAACAGCCCCCTCCTCTTCCCAGCAGTGGAGAGCTTGGCAGGAAAATGGTAACACAATTGGCTGGGCTGGAAGATGTTCAGTCTGGCATCAGAGGAGGATTGAAACCCTGGAGCTGCAAATGTTGATAGTTTTCTGATTAAAAACCCTCCAATGGCATGAAAATAGATTTAAAAAAATATATATTTCTATTAAAAAATGGAGACCACAGCACAGCTTTGATTTCCATGTGCACGCCCAAGAGTTGTCACCAGCTTTGGTACGTGGTTCTTCCCCAGCATCTCGCTAAACGCGCAGCGCAGAGATCCAGCCCGTCCTCTGCCATGAGGGGAGTTCTTGAGATCTCATTACGGCTTCTCGGCTGGGAGGCGCGGGGCATTGCCTGTCACGTCTTATTGCTTCAGCACTATGACAGGAACTGCATTGCTGAAATACAAAGATGATTGAAATGTTAATTGCTTCTAGGAAAATGTCAGCAGCGGCTCTTGCCTGGCTGAAAGAAGAGCCCCATGGCATTTACCTGAAGGTGGACGAGGATCCTCCTCACGCCGGGGTCAAAGCATAGCAACCGCATTGATTTCAGCCAAGCTTGTGCTTTTTTCTGCTGGAAGAGAGAGAGCTCAGCATCTGTTCTCTGTTCATTAGTACAGCCTGACATGGAGAAACTAACTTAGGAAGATGGGAAGTCAGCCATGAAATAAACTGTTAATATGAGTAAGGAGGCAGTGACAGACATCAGAATTACTGCTGCTGTGCTTGTGTTTTGGGAGATGACAGAATCCCAGCAGATCATTAGCAGGGGGCAAATGCAGAAGTCCTTAGGCTAAATCTTGCCATTGCTCCCAGTAATTGCCTTTTAAGCAACTGGGAGTTTGTAGGTGAAAGGTCTTCTACAACCAGAGTGAACGTTTTGTGACAGTAAATTTTTCTGACCGTAAGTCAGGAGCACTGAGACTCTAAATATACACAGCTTTGCTAACGCTAACAGAGCAGCGCAGTCTTTTAGAGGCTGCGTTCCTTGATTTTGTTGTAGCTCGTACAGCCAATAAACAGATCACGCTAGCTTATTGCAAAGATATGTTTTCTGTGCACACAGATGGTATTAGAAAACATCTCTGTGTATAAAATCTGTAAATACACAATGAATTAGTTATCTGATACGCACTGAATTAGTTTTCTCTGCAATATCCCCAACAGGAAGCGAAGCATGTGTAGTCACTAAAACCAATATTATTACTTACTTAAATAGAGTAATGCATCCTGTTGTTGGGAAGGGTAAGCTTTGACTGGAAAGGACTGTTATTGCAGCTTCAAATCATTCAAAACAATTTTTTTTTTTAATTAAAAAAAAAGAGTAAGTTTTATTCACTTCTCAGCAACTGTTGGAATATTTCCTTACAAAAGACACTGTTGTGTCCGGCTATTACTCAACCACTAACATTAGAGACGATAAAGTTGCAGGAAACACAGTTCATCTTTTGCGTAGTTAGAAAGGAGTTGGCTTCCCAATTACCCTGGAAACTGGACTTGCTGCTGGGCAGAAAACCACAATTCACAGTGGAAAATAATAGTGGAAATATGAATATCTACCTAAAGACTAATCAGCAAAACAAACAACTTTGGAGGAAGATGACCCACATGACGTTGTTTGGAGGAAATTAGTCACCAGTATCCTCTTGCTTCCTTTTGTTGTAAAATGTTAAATCACTGCCCCTCCCCAACGTAGTAGAGAACGGGTTAATGCAATCTGTTGTGAATAAGAAATCAAGCTGTTTTCAACAGATGGGCCATATTTTACAAGCTCCTGATGTTGACCATGTGCCTGTTGACTTCCGAGAGTTAGCGCTTCAGGCTAGCGCTTACCTCCAGGTGTTTCTGCACATCACGCGGTGCTAAGGGTCCTAGCAAGCATCAGCACCATGAATTAGAGACGTGAGAAACCGAGGGTAGAGGCAGGATCAAGTTTGCTTTGCACATGGTCCCAACCTACCTTTTGTGGTCTCTTGCTGTATTCACTGGGTCAATGAGTGTCTCTAGAAGTCTTCTTTCCTCCTGCCATTGGCTTAATGTCATGCTGTTTAGGGACCTTAGCAGGCTAAATATTTCACTAAATATTGCAGTTAGATAAGCCTCTCTGGATGTGAAGTAACTGCACTGACTCCAGCTTAATTATGCTAATGTTCAACCAAGAGCAATGGTCCCTCTCACGCCAACCGTGTGACGTACAAGCAACGACGCTAAAAGTGTGTATTTTCTTCCTTCTCCATTGAGAAGCTATGCGTAAAACACTCTGGATGCCAAGTACTACAGGACGTGCGTCACAAACAAACAAAAAAGGCCACGAGATGAGTGCAAGACCCATTGATGTCAATGGAAGTTTTTGCTGTACGTTCCACCACGGCTGGCCACTTCTGTCCTCAACCCACAGGCAAGACAGGATGGAGTGAAGTTGATGCTTGGGAGCTTTGTGGGTGGTGTGGCTTCTTCTTCAAGGGGGTTAACTGCTATTTACTTTCAAAAAGCCAGTGCATCTCTTAGTTGTCAATACATGCTGCTCTGTGCATGCACTTAGCTCTGAGGCTGGCAGCCCCTTTGCTTCTTTGGGTTTAATTAGGCTCTAATCTCTAGCAAATTGGCTTGATTGCAGATGTCCACTTTTATTAGTCAAAGATCTAACATATTGTACTTACAGCTTTCTGGCAAAAAGATCCAGACTCACCACTATTTCACACCAGGCTTCCCTAGACCAACAGCATTTCCTAACATGTAAACTTTGGGGGCTATCGCCAGCTTTGCCCTACGTCCACCACAGTGCAAAGACGTGCGGCTTACTGAACTGGAAACCACTGCCAGAACAGGGCGTTTTGATGTGTAAACCAGAAGAAAGGTCAGAGAGGCACGGCCACCAGTGACGTGTGTAGGAGCTGGAAAAAGCATCAGCCTCTGCGGGTGAATGTGATGACAGGGCAGTCTGGTGCCTGGCTGCTCTGGCAGGTCTCATCTCCACCCTGTACACTGCTTCACGCTACCCCTTATGGACACCCCTTTCTGTGAGCAAAGAGCAGCTCTGGCAGAAGTTTAGGGGTTGTCAACTTCTGGTTTTCTTGCCTTTTCAAATGTAGCTATTTCATTGAAAGAAGGAAACAAACCAAGAATCCTCCACCTAAACCACTGTTTTCTAGCTTTGAGAAAAATGCTGTTTTCTTCCCCCCCAACCCCCAGGAAGTGACTCAGTACTAGAGAAACATAAAAAAAATAAATAGATCAGCTTAATTGTCTGTTAGTATAAAAATCAATTTAAAAAAAAAAAAACCAACACACCACGAGACATGCAGCTGGCTTGGCTGGATGAGTCTCCTAGCAGTGGTCTTGCCTCATCTCACCTCCTTCTCCTTTGGCCTCCTACCCCACAGCTGTGTCTGCTCCACTCTCTCTCCTTCCACTGCTACTTTTTCAAACAAATCAGTGCTACTAAGAGTCGCGAAAAGGCCAAGCTCCAGCTCCTTCACCTCATCTCCTGGTGTCGGAAGCTCCCGCAGAGCCGCCTCTCTGAGCTTGCCTCCTGTTTCCGAGCCACATGGCATGGGAGCTGCGGTCATCCCGGTCCTGTGGGAGCTCAGGACACAGCCAGAGCTGCTGCCAGCAGACTTGTGGGGAACAGGATCTGCTCCCCTTTGCCCTGAGGCTGTGATTTGGTTGTCCCAGCAGCAGGCTGTCTTAAGTAACTACTCACTGGTCCTTTAAACCCCATGACTTTTCATGTCCTGACAAAGAATGCAAATATTTTCTGTGATCGCTACCCACCCAACATTTTCAGCCTTGGCTGTCCATCAGCCACCACACAAGCCTGGGAGGGATCATGCCGGTCCCTACAGATCATCAGGCTTTGACACTGCGTTGTGGCTGGCCGTACAGGGAGATTTCTGTATTACTCATTTAGCCACCGCCACTCAGCACGGGGCCCTGGGGAAAGGGCTGCCTTGCGCCTGAAATGGAGTTTGGGGAACGGGCCGGACCTTTGCCAAGTCTGGCAGCTCCCCCAGCAGCTGTAGCTGCAGATCAGGGCAGTGCGTGGTTGGGGGGTAATGAGCTCGCAGCAAAGCGTGAGCATGCATCTGGTGTGGACCGCGGGGCTGACCTCATTTCCTTCCTCCTGGCTCCCTTGTTGCGCTCTGCCCGGCCATTGCGCCCAGGTCTGGCTGTTATCCAGTCGGTACCCAGTTTCCTCAGGGCAGAGCCACAGATAGGACTGGTTTCCCAAGGTGTGGGATAGCTAGTAATCACTCCGTCGAGCCTTCGCGGGCGTGTTTTCTTTCTCAGGAGCCACCAGGTCTCCCCAGTGGCATCTGGAGAACATCCAGAGCTGATGGAGCAGTGAACAGGAGCTTCCCTGTTATACCTGCCTGAACTGGAGACCGCAGCCAGTAAAACAGAGAGGAAGATTTCCATTCCCTTGGCCCATGAGGTTCTCTTAAAAGCTGGAGACAGGAAACATTATCTCTTAGGGACTGATCAGTATTTGTGCTGCAGCAGCTCTGGAGGCTCCCGCTGACATCCTGCTCCTGTTATTCTGGGCACAGCCACCAGATTGAAAACAGTCCTGGCCGCAAAGACTTTGCAATTGAACCCACCTACAGAATAGGGCCTGCCCCACCAGCAGACCCGCAGCTCAGGGACTTGGCTCTTCCCGTTTAGCCAGGGCCACCAGGGATCTGTATCCATGCAACCTGCCCAGCCTAGTCCCAGTCCAACACACCCCTCCCCAGCCGTGGACAACGCTACCGAGTCACTGCCTAGAAGGACAGCAGCAAAGCTGGAGGAAACTGAGACATCTTCAACCCTCCTTTCCCTCCCCAGGAGCTCCTCATTTGATTTATGGTTTTGATGCTTAACCTCACCATCTTTAGTAATTCCCAGAGATAAGAGCTGGCCAGACACCAGGGCTGGGTGAGAGAGAAGGAAGACCTTAACTCAAGGTCACAGCCTGCAAGTCTTATTTATGTATTTAGAAAAGGGTTTACTCAATTTTTCAATAAATACCTGTTGCTGGTGATGATGGCATGTTATTTGACTGTAGCTGTGCTCCTGGCAGCTTCCTCAAAGGCTTAAAACATTTCACATTAAATCCGGGCATTTGCTCCAGGGACTCTCCTGGTAAGACACAAGGCAGAGATGGGAGTTTTCATTTAGGTTCTACCAGATCTTCCCCCTCCTACTCACATCTTTTATACCCCTTGAACCTGTACAGGGGCAAAAAAGGCTGTTTGTTTTCCAGGTTCAGATGCATTTCATCTCTCCCTCTAAAACATCTCTCCCTATAAAACAACATCTTAAGTTGCTACTTCATTTATGACAAAAATGGCAAAAAATTAGATATACAGAAAAGCTTTGTCAGATACCCATTGATATTCATCGATACCATCAATAACCAATCCCACTTTTATTTAATTTCAAAGTCATTAGTACACATGTGGCTTGGATGGTACTTGGGTTGTGTGTTACTTAGGAGGGATAAGGAGGAAGAAACCAGGGGAGATCAACTAACCATTTATGGAATATTCCTGAAATCTTTTCTTTTTCTTTGTATGTAAAAACCAGGAAAAATGTTTTGTCAGAGTAATTTTCTGGGGTTTCCAAATTGGAATAACAAGCTCCCAAACACTGTAGACCTATCATTTTGTGAATGCACTGCTGCTTCTTGTTGTTGCATGGGAAAGACTGAGTTAACTGCCAGGAAGTGGAAACTGTGCTATAACATCTTGGCGAAGGTGTATGTGGTGAGGAGCTGCTTGTTCTGCTGGACTTGAGATGCTAATAACATACATGTGTCTACTGGACTATGTGCCATTTAGAAGTCAGCTGTAACTAGAGACCTACGTGGTGTTAGCGTAGATCAATCGCTCATCAGAATCTGGCAGCTGAGCCCAGGACGGTGCAGCCAGGAGAGTCGGCGAGGACAGGCAGAGGAATACGCAGAGGCTGTGCCCGCGCCAAGCGCTGCCTGTGCTGATCCACCCCTGCAAGCTGCCTCAGCCTGAGCCAGATGCTGAGCCTACAGCGAGTTGCACCGCCTGGATCTCCTCCAGTCCGAACCAGGGCACCGGGGCAGAAGTATCCGACCTTGGGATCAGACAAGGACATGCATTAAGTGGCTGTACCAAGGTGTTTATCAGTCCCTCATTACTAAAGACTATTCTCCAACATCTGCACACCACTTGCAAAACCTGGAACTGGCTGGGTCTGTTCCTCTCTCGTTCCTCCCAGGAGGTATACGCGCAGTCAGCACTATTTACCCATTCCCAGGAAGAGATGAGCTTTCCTGAGAGGAAATCAGTGTTTCATCCCCACCCAGAAAAATCAGCAGGACTGGATGAAATCCGTAGTCTGAGGTCTGTACCCAGGGGCATGGTTAGTGAGCGTGGCTCGTACGAGCCCTTTCAGTCCAAATGAAACATTCATCGAAAGAAAGACTGAGTTTCCGTACATTCAGTGTGAAACAGCGGAAGCCCAGCCTGGTTGTGCTCCCCGCAATCCCTTTCTTTTCCCTTGGCTTCCTGCCATTGTCTTTGGCAGAGGTGGGGCAGCTGCAGGAGCCCAGGAGAAAGGGGGGCACCTTCTTCTCTTGCCCACTGTACCACTTATTTGGAGACTTTTTGGGTCTTTCCACCCCATATATGTTTTGCTCGAGTGTCTATATGCACACAGACACGCGTACACATTTATACTTGCACACACACCTCCTTCAGGCATACATTCCTGCATATACACACACGTATGGTGACCTTGGCCCTTCAGAAAGCGCGTCAGACTCATTTCTGCCATGCTCATATATTTCCATGAACTAACGTGCAACTCCCACCTCTTTTCCTGCAGTGATGACACATTAGGGTAGGATGAACGTGCCACGGGAGCACAGCCCAGCGCTGCCTCGCGTACTGGCACCACAACACAAAAGCAGGGGGCAACGGGTGGCCAAAGTGGGCTTGTCTTTGACGGCTGTGTAACACAGCTCATCACAGCTCGGCTCCTAATTGCTGCCTTCATCCAGGAAGGACCCGAAACACCTACATAGCTTTTGCAACAGTGGGCCTTCAGGCCAGGCTCTTGGGCTCGTCAGGCCCTGGGTGCCCTGAAGGGGCTTCTAACATCCTCCCTCCCCTCCGGGCAAATCCTGGAAGCCGTTCAGCCCCTGGAAGCTGCTTCACTTTGTGTCAGCCCTACCGGTCCCCTCTGCTGCCTGCATGCACCGTGTTTTGGTGGCACAAACATGTGCCCTTCCTGGACTCCTCTGTTGCTTGGTCCAGGAGCAGGTTCCTGTAACTGTAGATTTTCAGGCTGCTGAGGTCGGCTTTTCTTCCCTTTCCTGTTCCTGAGACAGGCCAAGGCATCTGGCTTTCATTAGATTTTGGTGCTCTACTCTAGAAAGCAAATTCTAGTTTGAGAAGGACTTTTTGCTTTTCATATCTTGCCTTGAAGAAACTACTGTTTGAAAAAAAAATGTTTTCTCATCCAATCTCATCACTGGTAATGTGAAAGGCTGCTTTCAGCCTGCCGGAAACTGGCCTCAGAGGGACATCAACACCTGCTAAAATCCTGCCCCGAGCAGCGGCCTCAACAACAGCCCTCCACCACAGCCCCCATCAGCAAAATTCAGAGCCAGTCCCTTGCCTCGGACAGCTTACGAGGCAGCTGCGTCCTCTTTCTCCAGCCTCAGCGTAACAGAGCAGAGGAGCCTCACGTGCGAAGGCCAAGTCTGACAGACCCACCAGCGACGTCACGCGGCTGCCAGCCGGCGCCTGGTTGGGATGGGATGGGTGAACCAAACTCCATCTCCTCGTGAACCCGGCACAGCTCCCCCAGCCCACCCGCTGCACGGCCACGCCGCGTGAGGCTTCGCGCCTGAGAAAAGCTCGTCTTTGTTCTGGTCTGACGCACAGGAGAGGCCCAGGCCTGCCCACCCGGGCGCAGTGAACAACTCCACCAACTTACAAAAGCCAGGTAAGAGGTTCCGTCCACTGCGCCGCTACCCCTGGGGCCCAGGAGAGCCAGAGTCACCCCAAATCCCCGTACGCGGGGCAGGTATCACACTGACTGCACCCAGAGAGGCATTTTCTCACCCACTGGATGGAGTTACCCTCCAGAGACAAATCCACACCAGAAAGGGCTGGGGATGGGAAAGGAGAGGGCAAGGAAGAAGGGGAAAATCATGGAAGTGATGGTCCCAGCAGGAAACGCAGACAAGAAATAAGCCATGAAAACTCCCTAGCCAGGATTTGCTCTGTGAGAAATACCTGCTCTGAGCCTTGCCAACATGGGTATTTTCTTTATTATCCAACATTCAAACTTTCTTCCTGTCTGCACTAGGAATTCCTGCTTAATTAACGTACCTGGAATTTCTGAACCATCTTTCCTTTGCTTCACTAGGACAGAGCCTAACACGATGGCGTGAGCAGGGCTCGCAGGCTCCAGCACAATCCCACTGAACAAAGAATAAATTAATACATGATCGATAATCAGAGCCATCGCTGCGCTGAGCCGTCCCGCTGTGCCTTTTTGCAGTGCTTGGCTCATTACTTACTGCTGTCACTCAGTCTCCAGCCCAGGACGACCTCTGTGGACCTCAAAGACCTTGTGGGGTGAGCTTTCTCCAGGTGACACAGACGGTGAATGTTCCTCTTTCACGTTGTCACCGTGCAGCCGGCAGCACAGGAGCGGCGCGCTGGATCTCCGGCCCTGCACGGACGGAGCTCCCCGGGGAACCCAGCTCTGCTGGAGAGGAACACAGAAAATACCGCTGCTAAACGCTGCAGAAACAGCGTGATACACGGCTACGAGCACGGCTGAGAGTGGAAACACGCTGTCACAGCCTGCTCCCAGGGATAAAGCTTTCTGCTGCTTTAGAGCAGAGTATGGAGCGGTGGGATCAGGGAAATGCTGTCACTTAGCACCTGCATTAACAGCAGGACTTGGGCCAAACTGCTCAGAAGAGGGAAATTTCAGCTGTGCCCGCACGCTAGAGCGAAGGGAAGGGATTTGAGTCCTGGAGTGCCTGTGCCACCTGCACAGCACAGAGAAGGGCCCAAGCGAGTACAGCAGTGATTTTTCTTTTAAGACCCACGAGTCCCACTGAAGCCTGAAACATTTTATCAGAGAGGAATCAGCTCAAGCCAAGCGTTGGGGCACTTTACTTAACCAAACCTGCCACTTTTGATCCTCTTGGAGTGGTAATAAATAGCGACTCATCCTCTGGATTTTTTATAACAAAGACCAGCAAAAACTCATAGCATCAGGTGTTGCTACAACTGCATTTGTGAGGATGGGTGACACTGGTGTTAAATCCATCACTTGTTCTTCTGTACCGTGCAATGCTCAGGCAGAAAAGGGTAAAGATCTCTTGTTGGGTGGTTGGATGCTTCCTATTCTGGCCAAAGTTTTGTCTTCCCATCAGGCAAAACAAGAAAACACAGAACTGAACAGGAGTTTCAGCCCTCATTAACTGATAGCTTTGATTTTTACAGCAATGTATTTTCAAGCAGGGGAGAGGTTGTTTGATGGCTGGGGAAACCTTCTAAGGTGAAAAGAGAGGTGCCTTCCCCATCTGCCATATTGGCATCAGCCCACCTGTCCCCAAAACTAGCTATCAAACGAGAAGCCAGGCTGGAAAGTAGAGGGGCAGAGGCTCACTGTTCAAGGGGAAATGAGCTTGATCATCTCACCCACAGCCCCAAACACAAAATTATCTGGAATTATTTTGGCTTTCCTCATTTCCCTATTTTTTTGTTTGCGAAAATATAATTTTGGAGGAGGGGTTTAGGATTTGTGCTTACAAATAAAATAGACTATAACTTGCATAATGGGAGCAGTTCAGTTTTACATGGTTGTCTCTTGACATGTTTACACAGCTGGTCAGATACCATTAAAACATATTTTCTCAGGAGGCAGTGTGGTCTAGCAGAATGAGCACGGGCCTAGGAGTCAGGAACTCCCACGTTGTAATTTTGGGTCACCAGTGATTCGCTTTGGTGCACAGACCGAGTCATTTAACCCCTGTGTGCTCCAGCATCCCAAAGAGACATCTCCTTGTCACAGCTTGATGTTGAGGATCAATGCGTTAATCGTGGGGCGGGAGAGGATTAGGGTCCTCATGTGGTACCCAGGGTCGAAAACACTCAAAGAAAGGCTGCGGAGGGGTGCATTGGCTCCAACTTTCTTTTCCGTCTTCACCTCTCATGAGTTTGGGTTAGCCAGTCTCTAAATCAGAACTGATGCACCTGACGTGGTGTTGTGCAAGTCTTTCTGCTCCAAACTGAGATCATCCATAGGCACGCTGCAACATTTTGTCACTTTTCCTAGCAGTAAAGGAACACAAGTCATCTTGGTGAGACCACCACAACGTGGCACATCCTTAGTGAAGTGAAAAAGTGACCAAGCAGCAGTGCTAACTTTAAGCCTAGGAACGTTAGTGATTAAAAAGGATCAGTTTCCAAAAAGCTGATGAACGTACCACGTATTTCGTGTGAACGGGAGCTTGCACAGTGATGGGACCGTAAGTGCCATGAAATAACTGGCTCTTGTTCTAGCTCAGACAGTTAAAAATCAAATAAAACCTAAATTGCCGTTGAACTAGGGCCTGTGCTGTGACACCGTGTGAAATTGCAGTCTCCCTTCTTAGATTCCTTCAGTTTGGGGTACTTCTGCCTTAGCATCGAGATTACTGAGTAGACTTCACATTTGACCTAGAAACTGCATGCACATCACTCCATATCGCTTCTGGGGGACGGCGATGGAAATAATCCTACCAGAAGATATTGTAGCTGGTAGTTCAATTGCATTAAATATCCTCATTGTTTACTTCTCCCACTGCTACGTCTGGTAACTGCCGTGTTTGCCTTTCACTCTGCTGTTAATAAGGGTTTTATTTGATGGAATATTGGAGATCATCCAGCAAAAAACGCTCCAAATCAGGCAATAGCTATTTTGTTGCTTCACTCTGGTTCCTTTCTTCCCTCTCTCAGTTTCTCAGGGCCTGTAATAAAAAGGAGAAGTTGCTTGCAAAACTCAGAGGCTGGCCCTGCTGATAGACTGTATCTCTGGGGTTTTGTCAGCAGCTTGAGGGGATTTTTGTCAACAACTTGAGTCATTTTAGAGAACTGGTCTGCTCTTTGTAAAGCAAATTTCTGCAAAGGAGGACGGGTGTGGGAACAGCTAGGCGACACATCTGACGGGCAGTGTGGCACAAAGCACTTTCTCAGGGCTTCTGGATATGGGGAAAGGATGTGTCAGGGCATGAAGGAGACAGAGCTGCAGGTGGCCGCAGCCGGAGAAAGTCTTGTGGCTGTGTATGTTCAGTCCTGCGGCTGCTCTAAATGCTGAGGAGGCCAGCTGGACTTTTTAACTGACTCAGGGTCAGTGACCACGTAAGGGTCTCGGGGTCTTCTCTGACTCCGGTTGTGCTGAGGGCTGGAGCTGACCCCACCGAATCCCAGGAACACTGGAGGTACAGGACCCACAGAGGCCACCTCATCCACCTCCTGGAGAAGCAGGGCTCTCCCCAGTTTGGTACCTGCTCAACCGAGGCTCTGTCCAGCCAAGGATGGAGACAGCAGGACCCCTCGGCAGCCTGTTCCCACGCTGCACAAGTTCTCTGAGTGACGATATTTGTCCTCCTGTCCAAACTGAACCTCCTGAGCCACAGGCTGTGGCTGCAAAGCCTGGCTGAGACCTGCGGTTCAAGAATCAGACCTTCTCCTTTACTGCTGAGGTAACAGACCACGTAGTGCACGTTCTCTTCATGAGAAACAACTGAGAGAAACAGAAAGTGTAATTTTTTTTTTTCCTCTCCCCAGAGAGAGATTGGTCTCTTCTGGATGGCAAACAAAGCAAAGAAATTTGAGCCTTCAGGCTATCTTTAACCCAATTTTAGAACCTCCTGGAAGTAGGAGTTATTAATGAACTTGTTGCTGGAAGCTCAGCTCCAGTGTTTTAAAATGGCTGAAACATGCTCCTGATGGGAGAAGAGCACATAAACAAGAGAAAACCAGGAATCTGTTACCTGATATTCCCATCTCTGCTAATAGAGTTCTCTTTTCAATGCTGAAGTCTTGGTTGGTTTTAAAACAGTCCAGTAAAATTGCCTTGACACCTTATTAACACGGGTACAAGAATCTAGTCACCCACCCTTTGCTGACACAGTGCTGCAAGACAGAAAATGGGGATTTTACAAACCCATCCAAGGAAATCTGCTGCCTGAGCTCAGAGCGGGTGTACACGCTGCGGTAAGTGCCATGCATATCTGTAGTGATCCACAAATACCAAATATCACCACTTCCCAAATTAGCACTTTTGTCTTTTAGTAGCCTTATTTATTTAATTGCCACTTGCTTCAGTGGGTTTGCTCCAGCATTTCATTACCGGATGATGTATCCAGGGCAGCCCTCGTAGGTTAGTGCAGAACCCCGCTCCCTCAGCAGGATCTGAAAATTGAGGTCAATTTGCATAACTTTGATGAATCTTTAGAACGAAAATGATTAAAGTGACAACTTCCATTGACTTCCCGCTGAGGTCTCTGACCTTAAATCATGGAGGTCACAAAAAATATGTTAAGAATCCAAATAAGTTCCAATTCAGAACCTCTTTAGAATAAGCACCTCTGTGCAGTGAGGGCATCGATGTGACTTAAAGGAAGTGCACAACATTTTATAAATGTCTCAATAATTAAAACTTTTCATAGGAATTTCACAGATTTCAATGCATACCCTTTTTTTTCCCCCTCAATCCCAACAAATACTTTCTAAAAAAAATTTTAAGACAATGGAAAAGATAAACACTTCAGGTTAACAAAGTACCAGTTCTGCAAATTCTTCATAAAGCTGGAACCATCTCGTTTCAGGGTTGCACAGAAGGAAATCAAGACATTTTTCCACACCATATCGGGAGAGATGCAAGCATTCAGTGTTTGAGCTCCATGGGCACAATGACAAAGACCCCTTCGTACATCACCGAATAAATCATCGGGCAAGAACTTTTCCTGACTACATGAGACAACCACGATGACACATGTGCTTGGTATTAAAGGAAGAGGCCATGATTAGTTGATGCTGTGTAAAAACAACGTCCAAACCCAGATTTTCTTTTACTATAGCATAATTTGTTCCGCTTTGAAGAGCTCTGCAGGAGCTCTGTGGGGCTGAGCAGTCACATACTGGAGAGCACTGGGGGGAACAGGGAGCTGCAGGGAGGACTGTGAGTCCACCTCTGCAAGGTGGTGCCAAGGAGACACTGCAAGGGAGGTCAGGAGCTGTTTTTTACAGGCACCTCTGTTATGAAGAAAGATGCTCCATGTGCACTTACACTTCCCATGGCAGATCAGGCTGGGGCAAGCAGACTGCTTACATCTTCCCCTCAAGTCTAGAGAGCAGCCCAGATTCCTCAGCCAACCCTAAATCCTTACACAGAGTACTCTGCACTCTTTTCGTGGCTGGAGAAGGCGGTAGGTAATGGAGGAAGGATGTGATGTATCCATCAAGAGTTCCTTTAAAAAAAAAGAAATAATTAATTTTTCAGTCACTGGCACTGTCCAGTATTGCCTCCTGATGTCTTTTGCTCAGAGTTACATGAACCAGAAACAAAGCTGTGACATTTGGTTAAAAGAGTGTGATTTACACGAAGGAAGGCATCCCACAGCATTTACGTCTCCTCTGAGTCACGTTCTGGTATCTCTCATCCTGGGCCTTCACACACATTTGGCCCTGGACACGCTGAATTTGCATGCGACGAGAGAGATCAATGGAGAGGAGGGCTGCTTTTGAGAGAAGTGCCACAGCACAAGTTCCTTCATTAAATGGAAAGTATTACGACCCAGTCTTCGCCTCCTGCTACACGCACTGAAGAGAAGACGGCGTGGGTTGCGTGTATGCGTGCCAGGGCAGCATTTTCTCGTGTTTATTTAGCAAAGTGGAGGTCTCAAAACTACAAAGAAAGCAGCAACTTAGGCCATCAAAATCTTTGCTCCTCAGTGACAATGGGCCTATCCGGCCAGTAATTTCAGCGTTAAGTGGAAAATAACTATACTGTAATTTTGTTTTGCAGACCAAAGCTGCCTCCTGTCAGGGCCACACACAGAACTGCTGTGGGCTCCAAGGGTCACAGCAACCAGGGACGGGCAGCGTCTGGCGGGGAGGCTCTGTGAGCGTCCAAAACGTGGTTAGGATGATAGCGTGCACCAAAGTAATTCAACGCCGCAGTGCTTCCATGCCTCAAGTCCTGTTTTTAAAAGCATTTCAAGTATTTAAATCCTCGCCTTCTTAGCTAAGAGGAGGAACTTGCTATTTGTAAGATGGCAGCACCGTGCTGAAGCATTAGGTGATTTAGCCTTCTCTGACAGGGTACTTACGCTGGGGCAGGTTTCAAAGCTGCAGTTGGGGCTTTCTTCTGTCCCTCAGAATTGTGCCTGCATATTTATAATTACAGCAATGTGTGTACAGCTGTTACATTTTTGTCTGCAAGAGCCATGGTAACTGCACTTAACCACGTCTGCATCTTCCACGTGTGAGCCTTGCGTTGACATTTTTTCAACTGAATCCCAAATGGCACATTTGGTATATTAGTATTTAGTGCCAGTCTATAATTAGAAGATAATTTTTTTCCTGAGCTAATGAAAAGATGCCCTAGCAACCTCTGGATCTGATCCCAAATCCATTAATACAGTTCAAGTGAGTCCATTTTATTTTATGTGGGCCAGACCAAGAAGTTTGAAGAAAGATGCTGCTAAGTATTTCCAATCAGGAATATGCTGAAACTTGGTGAAAAAAGACAGAATTCATCCTGTATCTGTCCCTGTTACATCCAACTTGGAGAGAAACTGGGAAAATGAAATGAGTAATACTTCCTGAACTATGATGGTCTATTGATGGAAATGTGGCTAAGATTTAGCTCCCATGGAAAAATTTTAAAAAATGTATTTCTATCATCGTAATGAAGACCTAAGCTGCTGCTGTTAGTCATTAGTGCCAATTTATAGAGCCAAAGATGAGAAATGCAGGGATACAAGCCCCAACTGCATTTCTTTCCTGTATGCCAGCCTTTCTGTGTGGATATCTACCACAGCGTCCTGCCAGGCTGAGCTGCAGCGACAACTTCTCACCAAACATTTGGCTCCATTTCACATCCAGTATCATTAAGTCTGGATTCCACACCAAAATTAATAGCTCCCAGCACTTCCACACCCAGTTGCCACCCTGGTGCCCAGAAGTATGCTTGATTTAGCACGAGAGCACAGGTTAATGGTGATCAATCTGACAGGAGTGCTAGGAGGGATCCCAAACCAGCCCAACCACACCATGCTCTGCTTGGCATCAGTGCAACACCTGTCTTCCTGTTTGAATAATGTTCTTTAAAAGCAACTAAGAGCCTATTAAAATGCACCAAAAAAGCACCAAACAGCTCGCAGTACGAAGGTACAGTGGATTTCCAAATGGGGTTCATGGTCTGGGGCATATCCATTCATCAAAGACTTTCACGAGTATCTGGGGAAATGCTGAAAGAACATCACTTTGTTGAAAACCCAGTTTTCACAGCAAAACAGTGCTAATGGAACATTTTCACTGACCAACCTCTCTCTTTGGGATGAGCACTTAGCGAGCAGAGCCCGACAGAGCAGGTGGGTCTGGTGGCTGTGTCATAAAGCACGTCCCAGCGCCCTGCTCTGACCGCAGGCTTCCCAGTCAGGTCCCAGCAGAGCCCGTGTCTGCTCTCCACAGGCAGAGCCCTGAAAATGGAGTAGGAACTGTGAAAAAACCCACTTGCCCTGCACCAGGAACGCACGCCAGCAAAGTGTGAACAGCTCCTGCCGTGGTCCAGTCATCAGCTTTTTGGATTTATTAGCAAGGTAAATCCTGTTCACAAACTGCCACGTCGACAAAGAAACACCGTGTGAATACAACGAAGAAGCACTGTGAAAGGCAAATGCACTTTACAGAAGAAAGTCTGAGAAGGTCACCAGAATGTTTGTGGGAAGAATACAAGTATTTTTCAACTTTGAACAATGAGACCAAAAGGTGGACAAAGAAACCCCTGTGTTACCACCTCAGGGAGTGAAGAGAAATTGCCACAGACTATTAATTAATTCTAAATCAATTGTGCCCTAATGAAACCCTCTACAATACAGATACCAATTCACACACCTCAGCATCAGCAGCAGAACAGGGCTGTTAATGAATGTTTTTCTGGAACTTCTTTTAAAAGTTGAGATCTCAAGCTATCATTCTCCTCCCACTCCCCCTGGACAGCCTTTATACATGACAGATAAAAGGAGAACTTCTCATCCATGACCACAGAGCACAGAAGATTTCAAAGATGAAGACAGAATGACTAACCTTCTGATTTTTGACATGAATCTTATAATTCAGGATTATTTCCTACTTGATGATTCCCAACAGCGTATCTTACTTATTTACAGAAAGACAGGAATTAACAACAGCTCATGACATTTTTATTTTAATGAAATTTAAAAAGGCAGTTATTAGTTATACATACACACAACTGATTCTGTACTTGTTAGTCATAAATATAGAACATTCAGAAGTACAAAATACACTTTATCCACAGCACAATTTCACATCAATATGAAGAGTTTAAACAGATAAGTAACCAAGTGCCTAACAATGACAGAAGCCCATTTTTAGAGTTGTTTTCTTTTTTTTTTTTTATTTTTTTTTTTTTTTAAGACCATTAAACTACACAAAGTAATCAGTGCCCACAGGCATCAGTTCCATGAAATGCACTCTGGTTTAGAGCAGGAAAAGACTGACCTTTTGAAGACAATTAGATGCCATCACCTTTTCTTTGCTCCATTAATAGAAACAAAACAAAGCCCACATTCTCCTCCTCTCACAGCTAACAACTGTGAAAAATGGGACTCTGGCAAAAATCACCTGAAGCCAAACTTGAGCACTGCCAGGAAAAGTGAAAATATCTGAACTAGAAATTAGTCCACTCGATACCTTGCAAACAAAGAGCAACAGCAGTATGACACCGGTAAGGCATTAATGACAGAATGGCTGTATTATTCTCGAAAAAAGAGTACACCTATGTATAAAAATATATGTCATAGCAATTGGGTAAATCCAACACTATTTAACACTGTGCCAAAAGTAATTCAGAGTTAAAAAGGCAGTACTGCAAGAAGTATTTACAGTTTCCTACTGTACTTCAAAAGAAAAATGAAAAGGCAACAAAGCTACAAATGGGAGTATCTGGTTAAAGCATCACCGTTGGTACTGCCAGTAGCACTTGTAACAAGTAATGTGATGGAGTCTCTCTTGTTAAACAAGATTGCTTGTCTGAATAAATGAATGTACATATTTCAGTATCTAAAATCTTCCCAGTCTACATGCCCGCTCATTGAAATAACTCACCCAGATCATTACTATTTGCAGTTTCTTGCTCCATCAGTTTAAAAACCCAAAGATTCAGTTTCAAGAAACACTGTGTTTGCAGCACAGCTGATCAGAAATCACAGCTTTACTTCCAGCATAAAAACCAAAAAAATCAAGAAATCCTCTACCTGTGAAATTCTGAAAACCAGCAGCCAAAGTGCCAGCAAAGCTACACGAAGGGCACACAAAAAAACGTCAGCATTCCAAATGCACTTCATAACTTCAGCTATAAGTAAGTTGCTTTAGTAATGAAACACGTGACAAAAAGATACAGCACAGCCAACGCTACGCAGCTTTTTCGGCCACAAGACCTGGGCTAAGGCTGTTTCAGAGGAGCAAGCCACTGACACGACGGCAGCACAGGGCGAGGGCGGCGCAGGATGCGTGGCAGCGGTAGCTGCTGAACTTTCTCGTCGGCTCGGTCGGAAGCGCAGTTGCCAAACTTTAAGCCCGTTAAGCTCTCCCTCCTCGCTGGCTCATGAACGGCAACCCAACACCTCCCACACGGGCGTGGGAAGCGCTGCAGAGGTGGGATGGCCGGGAACGGGAGGGGAGGTAAAGAAACGCCAAGAAGAAAGCACTGGCTCGGGATGGCAGAGCAGAAACGCGGGACGGTAACAGCTCACAGGGAAAACCCAAACCTGGCACTATCCAGACTGCCCCGTAACAGAGTAGCCATCCCCTTTCCCAACCAGAATGGGAGGAGTGGTCTACAAGGTGAGCAGCAGTCCATGCTCTGACACCTCAGGCATATTGGCTTCAAAAAGATAATATGATAATACTCTATTTAAAAAGAACAACAACAAAAAAACCGAGAGGTGTGCTTGAAATTCCTCTAATAGTGCACTTCTACCTGTACAACCAAATTCTGCACACGAGAAGCCTTCTACAGTAGTATAAAAACCATGACACACTGAGGAAGTTATCATTGCTGATGTTAGGAGAAAGAAAACTACCTTAAAAATTATTTTTAGATTGAATTCAGGAACAGAAGTAAGTTATAAATATTCTTAGAGCAGTCTGTTGGGTAAAATAAAACAGAGGAACATTTTTTTTTCAGTTCATTTTTTCCTTTTACAGAGAAATGTTTTTTAAAAATTTTAGAAAAACTGACTTTTATCACGTCAGGTGTCTTCTGTGCAGAGATACAAGGTGCCCATCCCTGGTGCATGTCCCGCTGTACCGACGCTGACTGCCTCGCTCAGCTGGCGCAGCACCTGGGCACCTTTTAGAGACATCAAGGAATTTCATTCTGGGACAGCAGAGCTTTGCCTATCTCATTCAATGAGCAGTCATTCATCTGCACAGCGTGAGCGGAAGGAGAGAAGGCTCCCAGAGAATAAACATCCATGTATTTAAAAGAACAGTGGGCAAGCGTGTGGCTTGCTCACCTAAGAAGGTTTTTTTCCCAGTCTCTGGGAGAGAAGAGATATGAGGTTTTTTGTTTGTTCTCAGTGTGATTTTGGTGAGGCAAGTACAGACCAGGAGATCTGAGATCTCTCCAGTACTGCATCTAGAGTTATAAAAAAAAATTCCTAAAAAAAGAGTCCCTAGCCTCACTTGCACATAGGGCAAGAGATTGGTCCCAGACTGAGCGAGAGAAACAGTAGGAAGGACTCTTCCTGGCTACTGAAAACTACATGCTGTTCTTGGAGAAGGCCAGGGAAGCAAAGTCAGATGGAACCACCACCACGCGGTTAACTGTTAAAGTCACACCCCTGAGTCATGCTTGCTGCAGCCCAGCCGCCTGCATTGCTTGTCAGCATGGAACTTGTGTGGCCAGAGCAAGCTGCAGGACAGGGGCCTGCCTGCTTTTCAGGATACCATCCTGACAAGATGGACTGCAGGGGTGTGCACAATACCTCCTGTCAGATGCCCCCCAGAACTCAAGAGGAGCTACGAGAAGGTAGACCTCAGTGCTTTAAGGTCTAAGAATTGCTGCAGACATCGAGACCTTCCAGATGGGGGCTATGCCCTGGGGTTGACTCTTTCAAGGTCGGTGATGGCCCCTGACTATGCAAGAACTGAGGAAGCTGCCCTGTTCCTCTTCTGCAAAGGCTGGCTACCATCATCCAACCTCAAAGGTTATGAACAGCCTGCATGAAAGAACTCTTGGCTCCTTGGACATTAGGAAATATTACTTCTCGGAAAGGGTAGTCAGGCACTGGAATGCACTGCCCAGGGAGGTGGTGGAGTCACCGACCATGGGGGTGTTCAAGAAACGTTTGGATGTTGTGTTGAGGGATATGATTTAGCTGAGAAGTATTGGTGATGGTTGGACTGGATGATCTTTTAGGTCTTTTCCAATCATGATAATTCTGTGATTCTGTGATTCCTTCTCCTCCCATTCCAGAAGAAATGATCTGGATAAAAATGTTGACCTTACAATCCAACCTCTGTAACTCATCATGCATATGAAATACTGAGTAAAAACCCTTCTAGCACATCTCTGAAGAAGAGATATGGTAGGTGACTCACCCAAGAGGAAGGTGATTAACTTACTCTGCAGAAAAGCATATAGCATTCAGAACAGTCAAGAGTCCTCAACGTACTCGGTAAGCTGAAAATCCCATATTTAACAGAACAGGGTTAACAGGGTTTAACAGAAGTGATTGCTTGGGAATCCAAGCAAAAATTCAAGTTATCACTGTGTACGCAGCGGACAATAGTCCAATTCATATCTATTACCAACTCACTCTAAAAAAAATTATACACTACAAAACCATCTCACTGCTTGCAGCAAATGAGCTTGAATGATTTCCTAGTAACAGGCCACCACCTTGCACTGTTAAAGTGTGAGGTTTCACAGTATAAAAAAGTACTTCACAGAAAGCAAATGCAGCTAATATAGGAAATGCAATCTTGATGCGTTTACAGTCATTTTTTACGAGGCAATATTTTTGGGAAAGCAAGAACAATAGAAATTAAAGCAGCCAGTGAGAAACGTAGAGAGTTATAGGCCTCAATTCAGTGCAAAACCAGACTAATAGCTTATGTAAATAAATGTTTGTTCTGAATAGAGAACCACCTGAATTAAAAGTAAGAACACCTATGTGAAATGATGGAGACTCTCCCATTATCTAAATCCTCCACATACATAGGCAACCTTTTCAGTACACTCCAGAATGGACCCTTTGTAAAGGCAAAAGAAACCAGTACAGGAAATCACTTCATACAGCACAAGATATACATAAAGTACCAAAATGTACACACATTCAAGTTTAAGTTAGAAAAGGCGGAGCTGAATCTTCTGGTGAGAGAGGCCTATGTTACGTTGCTTAATCTCACATTTAAAGTGACCTAAATACTACAAGAATCAAAGAAAACAGAATATTGTGTCTGCTTCCAGAAACTTATGCTTAAAGCAAGGCATCGAAATTGAGCGGTAGGCACCGTAACAAGACACTACCTTACCTTTTCTCTGTTAGTCTTTGTTACTTTGTTATCTATTTAAAAATTACCATTCAAAGGAAATATTAGGTATCATTCACATTCAAATATTTAAGACTCAGAGATTTTTTTTTTTTTTTTAATCAAACAAAGTTTTTAATCTCTGAGGTAGATGACAATAAAATTTAAAAAAAATCATGGAGCTGTCAATGAACACTAACAAGTGCTGGAGCTCCTCTGTTGGCACTGACGCACCCCAAGGAGGAGAGAGCAAGCCCTACACCACTATCTGAAACATGAGAAACGTGTCTTCTGGTTTAGTAGCTTCTACAGAAATGCAACACAGAAAAAGCAGAGCCAAAATTACACTGAAATGGCCTTGGAGAAGAACTTCAATTTCTGCTTTGCGAGCTACTCGGAAAACGGTGGAAACATGCCCAGGTCAGCAAAATCTTCAATGTTGTAATTGCCAGTACCCTGCGTCGGATCCCCCGGCATCGGCAGCATGTCCTGCATGATAAGGAAAAATCAAAGTGAAGTGTCACTTGCTAACACGTTATCCAGACACAAACTGTTTCCTGTTCATCTTTTCAATGAAAAACCAGAAAAGGCCAAAAGTTAGATAAATAAGGTGAAAATCAGACCTGTGCAGGGAGCTGGGCTAAGGTTTATGTGCTGCTTACGTTTTGCTGGAGTGTTTCTGAATGGGAGGTGGCACTTCAGCAGGGCAGAATTTTTGGATTGCTCCCCTGAATAAGGCACAGTTGAGCTGCCCCATACTCCTCCCAGGGTAAAACAGTTCTCCTTGGAATGTGTCTCTACATCTGGAGAGAAGCAAACTCTCTGGTTTCGCTATATGGGAAGTATCCAACATCCCACACACCCCTGCACCCTACAGAAAGGAGATCCTGCTGTATAAACAAGGTTTTGGGGAGAGCCTCACCTCCTCACCAGCAAGTGAATGCATTACTGCTCTTCAGCCTCTGAGGAACACTAAAGACACAGCTAACAAGATGGCCAAGCAGCATTCACGCATGTACCAAGGCAGAGGAAATAGCAGGAGCTTCTCAGGAGAAATGGGATTTCATGGTAATTTCTCCCATGTGTTTTGAGCCAAGCGAGGGCTCTGCAGGAGGTCTCAAAAATACTCAACCTTTCCTCTCAGCCGGAGACCGAAGCCACAGGGAAAAGATATCCCTTGCTGAGAAAACCAGAGTTTACGTTTGCTTTTCCTGTCAGTCTTTACAATAATAAGCTCTTACTGCAAAGCCAAGCTTTGCCAGGGATGGCTCATTATCCTTACAATAAAACAAAACCTAAAGAGCAAATAATAAGGCTCACAGGATCTGCTCTGTGAAGGAGTAACTACTGAGAGCTGCTGTGTACTGAGAAGTTACCTCAAAATAAAGACAGATTAAAATCCATGTGAGGTCTCTGGAGCATCCCTGTCGACGGTGGTGAAAGAGGCTGTGAACACAAGTGGCAGTTTCTCAGCTGCCAGGGTCAGCCCTCATTTTCTGCCCAAAAACTTGCACTTTATGTTTTCCCACATTCTTCCCCAGCCAATGAGAAATTGTAGCTGTCCCCACCTGTTTAAATTTCCATCTCTGAAAGTTTTCCTGCTGCTGGGGCCTCTGAGGCAAGGTCTCCTCAGGGACAGACCCGGCAGAGTAGCTCCCCACTCAAGTCTGCCTCTCTCCGTATGTCCAGCTAACCCAGTGCTGGTTTCAGGCACAGACAGTCCAAGCAGCTTCTTGGAGGCCTCTGAACCGAGCTCATCTGAGCTTCTCATGACATCCAGCTATTATCCTAATTCCCTCCCGACGCACAGTCACCTCCAAGAGCTCTGCAGGTGAGCCCCGTTCTCCCTTTCTCCCTTGGCCCTCCTTCCCACTAATTTCACAAGGCATTTACTGGGACATAGCACTTGCCCCAGACACAAGCAAGATGATGCATGGAGCCCATGTCTCTGTGGGCCATTGAACCACGCTGCCATGGCTCCATCGGAATTACCCTGAATATGCTTTTGGGTTAAAGTACATCCAAATTGATTAAACTTAGTGCTAACAAAGAGAGATGCAATAGTTTAATCTTGCCTGGGCCATGGGTAAGAGTTATTCCAGATGCAGTGATGTTATTTGTTCCTGTTTGAAGTGACAGTTTGCTCACACAGGAATATTTTCAGGCAGTGTTCCTATGAGCAACTGAGCACGAGTCCAGTCTTGCAGGTAAATTTACTTCCTAAAAGATAAGGAGGTGCCCCACTTCTAAACTTTGCTTGGGGCTTCAACTGTCTTTTCTGCATTTATCTGCATTGTTTTGTTGCAAACTGTCATCTTGATCTAATTTAAAAACAGGTTATACAAGGCCAGAGACATTATTAGTTAACTGGTAAAGTCCCACTCCATCTGTAGTGAAGGCCCAAAATTATACTTAATATTACAAAATTAGGCAGTTAAAGAGGATTGTTTATCAGCTACCTGATATCTGACTGGTTTTAACCTTAAAATTATTGGCCACTATCTTCTAGTATCAGACTCCTTTCCTGCTTGAACTATGGAAGAGAATCACACTGATGTCTAATGGACCTGACTGGGATTCTGGAGGCCAGCAGCAGGATAAGACAGACACTCTATTTGGGACTATCTCGCTGCTTCCCTGCTAAACACATACACCCCAAGTACAGGGTGCAAAGGGAAGGGAGAATAGCATTTTAAATGAGGAAAGATGCTGTTCTTCAGCAGAAAACAAACCCATCTCAGTTGCAGCTAATACCAGCTAACAGCAGTGCAAACCTCTGGCAGCACACGGCAAGAGGGAACTGCTCCAAGCCCTGCTAGCAGCCTGGTAACCGAGGGCCATGGTTTTAAACTCAGCAGTGAGAAGCTGTCAGAGGGACTTCGGGCTCACTGAACTCTCCTCACCTGGAAAACCTCGGTCTGACTGGGCTGCGGGTGCGAATGCTGGTCGCCGCTTTGCTGGTTGTGATGTTGGCTCTGCCACTGGGACCAGACTTCAGAAGGTCTCCCCTGGAATTGGCCGCTGCTCTGGCCGCCTTCAGCTGGACGGGGGAAGAAAGGGCAGAAGTTAGAGAGCAGCTCCTTCAAAACGCCAGCGCCTGCTTTTGAGCCTTCATCCATCAATGCTTGCGTCTACAAATGAGTCTTAGAAAAAAGACAGTGAGTGACCCCAGCCCCTGTGGGGTGGAAGCCAAAGGGAATTTCAGCCCTGATTGCAGACTGGGGGCCAACCCCAGAGCAAGACTCATTGCCGCGGCTGCACAGATACAGCAGGTGAATGGCTTACAGCAAAATCCACAGTGACGCCACAAGCCAGGCACTAGAAGACAATTTTCAAGCATCCCCCTATGGTTTTTTTATCACTAATAAGGAATATTTGCCATTTCAGTTAAAATCCAAACTGCATCATCTGAATACTCTTTCTCTTTAAAAAAACTAATTCTGGCCGAGCAGTGGGTGCACAGTTACCAACTCATCGAAGAAAACACCTTCCAGGTCACACTTAAGCTGGACTCATTTTACCCTGTATTTCTACAGACTGGCCCTAGATGTATAAAATCTGGGGGTAATTTTCCTTCAATTATTTAAATTATTTACATGATTTACAATGTCTCCTTCTAAGAATTAGCATTTTAGAAAGCTTGCCATCAGGCTTATGCTTATCCTCCAAACATTTTCTTCTTTTTTTTTTTTCCTTTCTATATTACTACTCCTAATATTTTTGCCTTTTTTCCCCTCTCACTGCAGAAAAATCAAACTGGGTAGATCTTGTTCTCCCTGATTATCAATGCCTTCTGCCAAGGATGCCAAATTTCCTGTGCCAAACTTCCACACATGTGCTATGTCAGGTCTCTGATAACCAGACTCGATCGTGTCAAATCAGTCACTACCCATAGTAACGGCTTCAGAAAATAGGGAAAAACGTGCTTAATCCAAATCTCTTGGCTACCAGCTAAATCATGCAAAACAGATAAAGTGAAGATTACAGGAGAATAAACAGGCTGTAGTGACATATCTCTGTCACATCTGAAGTAGATAATTACAGCTCTTCCCTGACCGACATTACCACAACCAATAACTCGGCTGACTCAGAAACCCTGCAGCCATTTCATGGGCCAAAACAAAATTCATCTAAGTTACCCTTTAAAATTTACAAAGCTGCAAGTTTGTTGTGTTTTTTTTCTTTTTTTTTTTTTTTTTTTTGAACAATACACTGAAATTAACTCAGTGAGGCAAATGATGCTTCTTTTCAGCAAAATGGTTACTGCCAGCCAGAGGTTCAAGACATTTGTCTCTGTGAAGGCTGTGTTATTAATAGTATCCAAACTGATGTAGGTCAGGAAATGTTTCTCATTAGGTGAAAGGGTTCTTGCCAAGTAGCTTAGGCCTGAAATGCAAGGCGCTCTCATAAACAAATGTACAAAGCCTGGTGGAAATGGAGGCATGAATAAGCTCTGTGGGAAGAGCTTCGTTTCAATGCGCTTTTTCCAGGCAACGCAGCACAGGTTTGCACTCCGTGAGGCTGATCTGCCAATTTTATTCCCAAGGGATAAGAGAAAGATGGCACACGTTAGCATGCTGCTACCTATGCTTTTTGGAATTGCACAATGTTATCAGTCAGCAACATTTTTCATGGACTCCACGCATGTTTATCACTGATGGATTAAAAATTTTTTAACTCTTGAATATTATTCTGCTGGTGGAGGGCAGAAAACTTATCAAGGAGTCAACCACTGGGTCATTCAGATGAAAGACCACTGGGTCTTTCAGACCACATGGTCTGAAAGGCACTAAATTAGCACATAATAGGAAAAGAAAACCATTTCAAAATATGGCACCTACTCTGATTAGGTTAGTGGCAGTGTGGGTACAAAAAATCCCATCTCCAGCCACCTCTGGGCAAGAGGACACCAGTCAGGGAAGTTGAGAAATGAAAACAATGTAAATTCATGCCATTAAAGCACAAGATCTGAGTCCACTCTGCTCTATGGGAGAAAACAAAACCCTTTCACCCCAGGCTTCCTAACCAACTCACCAAAATAACAGGGTGGAGGATTTTTAGTGAAGTTAATGCTGGAGAGTTTCATTTTTATGTGCGTTTCTGTGTTATGTCATTTAAAACTTACCAAACCCCGTACTTCGGTTTGCTAAGCTAGAGTAGGCATTCCCACTTGGAGAAGAGGTGGCTGGGCTGGAAAGGGGGCTGTATGACGATGGATCGGCTGGGTAGGTGTGACTTGTTCCAATCCCAAAGGGAGATGACTGAGCCTTGCCAGACTGAGATGGAATTTGCTGAGGAATAAGGGGTGAAAGAAAGGAATGAATTTTATTGTTGAGGAACAGCACAGCAGACTCTTTTTTTAACAATGTAAAGTGAAGACTAAATAAACTCTGCAGATGCAAACAGGCACGTTATTCCTGTCTCAGCCATATTTCATTTCTGTCAAAGGCTACTTATGGCTGCATAAGGAACACAACAGACTATAAACCAACACCTACAGCTCTCCTGCTGATTAACTCACATGTACTCAGTATCAGAGCTTTTTGGAAAACCATTACTTTCTTCACCTCTATTACAAGGATTAATTCAAACTGAACAGGTATAAAGAATCCACCTTTATTTGCCAGGTGTTTTGATTTTGCAGTGCCACAGTAAAGTCACTGTTATCTGAATGTCTTGCAGAATATATGCAGTTCTCAGATGACCAGTCTCTCCAGTGCTTGGGGATAAATGGTCAAAGAAGTTTCAAAGATAATGAGTTGCTTTCTCTCCCTAAGAAGTACAGGCAGCAAAGTTATTTTGCCTTGTAAAAAGCTTGGGAGGGAATGTGAATCACCAGCCCTGGGACGAGGGAAGAAGCAGTCTAACTTTGCTTTTAACGAAGCAGCTGAATTAATCCAAGGGTATTAAAAAACACCTTGCTGTCATTTTCATCTACATAATGGCTTCATCATAGGATCTCCAAATGATCACACAAAATACACAGATGATTAAACACTGCAAGACTGCTTTGAGGCAGATACAACATACACTGAGACCAAGGGAGGTGAAGTGTCTCATCCCAAGTCACGTTCTACAGTAACGTATAATGCTACAGACAGAATCTGCTTCGAGACCATTTCCCGCATTACGAACAAACCCAGCAGTTCCAAGAAAAACTCACTGCCTAACCAATTCCACAAATAGAAATGAAAGGTGATTACATCTCTGGACACTTCTAACGATGTGCACCGTTACTGGCAATCAAGGCACTCAAGTGAAGCTATCTTCTTGGGCAAATGCAGGGGAGCTGGGGGAGGAAAACAGATCCCAACAGACATACAACATGATGAAGACGCCATTAAGTCTTCAGTTTAACAGCTGAAGTTCCCATCTAAGAAATCGTACGTTTCTAAAGCTTTCCACAGTGACAGTGGGTTTGTGATGTGTCACTTACGCAACGCTTAACTCTATTTTACTTTACTTATGACGGATGAATGGATTCCAGTTTCCCTACACTCACAAACAAACTCGGACTTGGACAGAATTCGGATAGTAAGAGAGATCAGTAATTTTTTTTTAAGTCATTTTTAGTATCCTCTGTAGAATTAAAAAAAAACAACTTTAATGTTATGACTGGATTTCAGTAAACAGATGTGACAGAATAACCACAGCGCACTGAGGGCTGGGAAGAATCAGTGATTTATGTGGAAATAATTCAGTTAGTGAAAAATTCTTTAGTGCTCACCCCAACATGCCACTCTAGCCTACTGAACAATGGAAAGTCAAGAGTGATTAAGAGCAGCATTAATGATAGATCAAATGTGATTATTTCATATTATTTGTTTTTAACAGAGTTTCAAAACAGTTTTTTTAATTGTTACAAAGAACAAGAGGTGATTTCTGGGCTAACACTGTCAAGCACGGGGCATCTGATGGAGGGCTGTGCTGTTTCCTCCAGCACACAACACAACCAGGCAGTGTTAATGGAGGGGCAACAGGCTAAGCAGCCTCTGCTCTGAATTCATGCCTGGATTTCTATGTGCCCCTTTCTGATAACAATGCTAACTTTGGGTAATATCACTGGGTGCAAGATCTTCATCCAAGAAAGACTTAATTCTCAAGCTTAATACTAAAGCCTAAGAGCTGTCCTTTTTCATTTCATTCAGTGCATATAGAAAAACAGTGCAGAACCGAGACCTTTGACTGGGGTTTATGTCAGCGTAGTGACTTCCATGAACACTATTACAAACTAAACCCAGTTATGCACAGGGCAGCTGTCCCAAATTATAATCTGCCAAGGAACAGAAGTGGGGAAACTGATTTCTCTCCAACCACAAATGATAATGACGAAGTACGTTACACCAAATTTACTAATTCTTTTGTAAAAAGCACAGAGATTGCAGATGTTTAATGACCATGAAAATAAAACACCTTTAATCAATACCTGTCCTGGAAATGGCGGGCGATTTCCTGTCCAGGCAACCTGACTCTGATTTAGCTGGCGAGATATCTGTGTCAGATTCTGGCCCGTTGATGAAGACGACTGGATGTCGTTCACACCAGGCACGTGTACCACAGACGAACTAAAGGAACAGAAACCTCATTTTTAGGATATATTCTTGGTGCACTGGCATTCTAAAATATCAGTTCAAATAGGCGCAGAGGGCAAGATTATTTTGAATTAGACTTCTATAATCTCTTAGAAATGGCTTGCAAGAATAAAATCAGTCTTACACATGGTGCATGAACACTTCGCTCCATACTAGTTTAGTATTTAATGCATTAAAAAAATCTGCTTGCAGAGAGTCTTCAAGCAGTATTTAAGCATTTGCTTAAACGCCACCCTAAATGAAGATGCACAAAGAGATGCTACTTAGAAGTACTTTATTTTTTTATATATACAAAAATATATATTTATTGTTTTACATGTTATATATAAATAAATAAATGAATACAAAAGATGACACAACATATAAAAATGCCTTTGTGCATCAACTGAAACAGCTTCCTCTTCTCTCCAATCCCTGCCCTAATGTCTCTTTTCACAATCATTTTACAGAGAAAGAAGAAAGCAGATTGGGAAAAGTAAATTCACTTGAGCAGACAGGATGCAGGAGTCTGGATCCTCTGAGAAGACCGACAAAATCCCCTCCAGAGTGGGAAGCAAAACGTGGCAGGCATTTGAATATGGGAGTTCTTATTCTGTCTTTCTTAAGCTGCCCAAAAGCAAATAAGGTGTTGTAGAGTTTGTTTGTTTATTTTTTTTAGCTTTATTTTTATTTTTTTCTTACTACAGAGTATCCAAAGAAGGAGATGTGAACCAGAAAGTCCATCTAAATCTGGCTGTACTCAGAAGTGTACAACAGCTACTGGGGAGGGCTGGCCCTACCGCCAGCACCCTCCCAGCTGACCGGCAAGTCCCATGTCTAAGGGGTTTGAACTGTATCTGGAATACATACTTTAAAACCAGGAGCCTGCAAAATAGTGCCTAAAAGTAGCTCAGGCTCAGTAACCGAATGGACCAGCCTGGAGAGCAGTCAGGAAGGACAGTTCATAGAGGGTGGAAATGCTGGTAGATGTGACTGATGGATCGAGAGCAGCTCCTTCTTCATGAGGAGGACGACTTGGGGGTGTTGGCTGATGAGAAGCTCAACCTGAGCCAGGAACGTGCGCCTGCAGCCCAGAAGGCCAACCGCATCCTGGGCTGCATCAAAAGAAACATGGCCAGCAGGTCAAGGGAGGTGATTCTGCCCCTCTGCTCTCCTGAGACCCCACCTGGAGAAATGCGTCCAGCTCTGCAGCCCCCGCACAAGGAGGACATGCACCTGCTGGAGAGAGTCCGGAGGCGGTCACGAAGATGATCAGAGGGCCGAAGCACCTCTCCTGTGAGGACAGGCTGAGAGAGTTTGGGCTGTTCAGACTGGAGAAGAGGAGGCTCCGGGGAGACCTTCAGCAGCCTTCCAGTACCTAAAGGGGGCCTACAAGAAAACTAAGGAAGGACTTTTGACAAGGGCATATAGTGATAGGGCAAAGGGTAATGGCTTTAAACTGAAAAAAGGTAGGTTTAAATTAGATATAAGGAAGAAATTCTTTACTGTGAGGGTGTTGAGGTTGCCCAGAAAAGTTATGGATGCCCCATCCCTGGAAGTGTTCAAGGACAGGCTGGATGGGGCTGTGAGTGACCTGGTCTAGTGGAAGGTGTCCCTGCCCATGACAGGGGATTTGGAGCTAGATGATCTTTAAAGTCCTTACCAACCCAAACCATTCTATGATTCTATGTGTCATTACTTGATGTAATAGAAGAGCAGCAGGAAAAAAGCTATAGTTATACATCAGGAATTAACAAAGGAAACGAACAAAACATATGCCAAACCCCAAGATGGCAAGTCAACCATCCAGGAATATACAATATCCAACTAAAAATAATTTTAATTTACTGTCACATTCCCCTCTAAGTTATTCTTGATTTTAATTTGACAAAACACACACAAGGGGATTTTATTTCTCCCCACTAAGGTTATTAGCAATTATAACTTTAAGAACACATTGGTTTAAATAAAATTATCGTTTGCAGATGTTTGCTAATTCTTGGAACTGACAGTCTCTGAATGGCTGTTCCTTTACTTTCACAACCTTGGTTGGTCTAAAACAGGAGAATGAAACTTCAGTATCACAGTCCAGAACAGTAATATGAAAATATAATCACTGCTACTACAGTCTCAAAAAGTGACTGGAAATGCAGGCAAACACTTAAACTTCAGATTAGCCAAATCTGTACTGCCAGCTGGTAGGCAACAGCATGAATAACTCAAAAATGCCTTGAAAAATGCCAGAGCATCACCTGATGTGTATTTGGAAGGTGCCTTAGAAAACGATTCACGCCTATGTTCCAGTCCTCACCAGGGTCTATGGATGAAGCACCCCTCTGTTCCCTTTACTAAGGGGTTCATGCTGATGTCCTTCAACGCAGCCTGCAGAAGTACTGACAGCTGTAAGTGCAAAACAATTCTTTGCATGTTCATAGCTTGGTTGAATGTTCCTCAGATCTCTGAGCCTGCCCCATCACCTCTCAGGTTTATTTCCCTTCATGATCTGTTGCTGCTCCCTAGCTTTTTTCCAATTACATCATCATGGCAACAACTATCTACTTACCAGCCCGTATTTTTTAACAGAGATATCCAAATGACGTCAGCTTGTAAGCCCAGCCTAAGTGTTGCAGGAGTGAAGTGTACACAAAGTGAAGTTTTTTCATGTAAAGAAAGCCCTTGCACCTTAGGTTGGTTTTGTTTTCACTAGATCAAAGGGGAACTGTCTCCTACTATCAGACAGAAGCTGATACGTTCAGGATCTGGACTACAGTACCTGAAAGTCTTTCCTGAATGTCCTGGCTGAAACGGGCTCCCCTGGGAGTAAAGCTGCTGGTTTCCCGCTGTGGATGCTGAGGCCATCATTTTTTTATCTGCTACAAAAGAAAAACAAATCACAGAAAGAAAAGTTTAGGGGATGAGAAAAATGAGGGCAAAATTAATTAATGAGAATTGCAATGTCTACACGCAGCAGGGATTTTTCTTTCCTTCTTAAAGCTTTAAGCAGCAGCCCTGTGGAACACATTAAGAATGACACAGAAGGGCTATATGACAATTCAGTATGAAACCAGAGACACAGCTGGTTTGTGTCTACTTCATACCCCCTTTCAGGATGTACCTCATTAATGCTATTGTTTGCACGAACAGAACACTGCTATGTGCCCTCCAGCCACACAGCCCAGACCTTCTCCGTACCCATTGGAAGCTCCTCAGGAGCGGGGGGAACGGGAGACAGAGAGCGGCTGTGTCTGCAGCAGGGAGTGACGGGTGCATGAGTTCCAGCTACAGATTGGAAAGGGGAACAGAAGATGGGAGAGTCTACCTGGAGGAGTGTCACATGGAGGAGTGTCACATGAAACAAGCCTGGTCTGACGCACATGCACCTCTGTGGCCTACCTGGGGATGGCCTCAGGTGAGGGTACATTTCCAGCTCCGGAAGAAGCCTCCCAGAGCTCCTGCTGTTACTGCAGCCTCTTTGCACTGAGGCAGCAGCTGAGGGCCCACACCTCGCTGGGTTAAATGTCTCAAGGAAAGGTGTCAAAAAGCCCCTGTCCTAACCAGCTGACAGCCTGTTTCCCTCCAGGACAGCTGGAAAGGAGTACCCGACTCTCCCAGGCAGCCTGGTGGGATGCCTGCAGATCTCAGCGTGACCACCTGCCAACCCGGGTGATCCTACAGCCCCTGCCTGCATTTCAGCCTCACTGGTGGCTGGAGGCACTTTGCTTTTGAGTGTCTGCAAGACTTACACACCTGAGCTGCAGCAAGGCAAAACGCTGGTCTCTTACGGATTTTGCTGTCCTGTATGTGGCTTGAGGGAGCCATGAAATAGGATTCAAGTATCCCAGCGGGGTGTGAGACAGAATGGCGTAGTGAATAACACACACATGGAGATGCCATTAACTTTTATAGTCTACTCTTAATGTGGCAACTGGAGATCAATCTCTAATTGAACGAAACGAGATTGGGTGAACAGTGCCATTTGGTCCCTTAATTTAATTTTCTGGCACTGGATTATACCAAAGCCCAGGGAAAACTCACTACTACTACTTTTCTTAAAATAGTGTAAAGGTCTGCTCCAACACCACTTATTCAGTGTCCTCATCTTCCCTTACTACTTCCAAGTGCAGAACACCACACAACTCGCTGATGGCTTTGCAATCATCTGTTCATACGCACCTCTGACAGGCCCACAGTTATTCTTGCTTATTTTCCCCTTTGCTCTTTTCAGATTTACACTCATTTCACAAGATGAAAAAAAATCACTTGAAATTACCTCCCAAGAGCCTCTGAGAAAGAGAACATATGCCACTGATGCAAGCTGTCATTGCTTTTCCTCTGTGAAGTAGAAATTTGTAGAAATTCCTCACTGGCTACGAATTGGCCAGCACAGACACTGAGTCTGGGCTGCAAACCTGCACTCTCACATAAGGAAAAAAAAAAAAAAAAAAAAAAAAAAAAAAAAAAAAAAAAAAAAAAAGAAGTAGTAGGGGGACAGGGTCTAGAGCAGGTTGCGTGTGTAGTAGGAAGAACTGAGAATTGGTTGGGATATCTCTGAGAAGGACAAATGATTTTGCCTTTTTTTTTTGCAGTAATGTCACTCTTGCATGTGACGTCCCATTTTCTAAGGCCACCCTTTACAGAGACACCAAATTCTCAGGGTTGGAACAGGCTGTGCCAAAATCCTGCGGGTACTTTAGATCTTTGAGAACAACTCACCAGCAAAATTGAGAGTGCTCTAAACGAACTGGAATTCCTCAAGTGGAGCAGAGTTGCCATGACAGCTACCGGGGTCTGTGCCACAGGACGAGGCCAAGACAAAGGGAATGGCTAAACTAATTGCAAGCAGCTAAATGTGCTTTAAGATCTCTTTCCTGAGTTACACTGAATGCTCTTCAACCTCTGGAACTGTCCCACATCTCTCCCAGCCATATCCCTGCTCAGGACTTTACACATCACTACTCTGCTCTCACCTTCAGTAGAGCACTGAAAAATCTATTTTGTTCTGGTGTTTTACTGCATCCTTAGATCTGTTTCTCTCTAAACCCCATCACTTTACTGGCCAATGATATGCCCTTCTCCCAGTAGGACCAGTGTTTCTGCCTGCAGAACGAAGATCTCCGTAAGAATGGCACCATCCTGTGCCTCAAGGCACTTGCTTCTTCTCCTCACTTTTGTTTTTTAATTACGTGTGGCCACTGCATGCAATTACGGTAACAATCTCCTTATGTCAAACTTGTATTTGTATAGAATGTAGCAGAGAAGGAGCCTGGGTATCAACATAATGCAAATGCCTTGCAGGCAGCATGCAGGTTTGTCAATATTGGTTTTGGACAGCGTGTCTCATCTCTAGCTGTGAACCATCTCTTTTTACCATTCAGAGAAGACCTTGATCACAGCTCCCATGAGAAACTCAGAGAGGGTCAGTGTCCCAAAAAAAGCATAGCCTGTAAGTTGATAAGAATGAAAAGAGAAATGGCATTTCCAAGAACATAACCTCCCAGCTATCTCACAGCCTGCTGGACCCTTAACCCTAACCCCTCCTCACAAACAGTTGAGAGCTGCCTGAAAAAGAGCCTACAAGGGCAGCCAAAAAGCAAGATGCTCTTGCCTGGAAAAACATATTCTGGTGTTTAATGCTGGAATCTTGCTACCTTCTAATGGAGCCCTTTTATGGTCTCAGCTGTTGACTTCGCTGTTAGAGTAGACAGACAAGGATGAACAGGAATAACAGGGAAGTCTCAGCAACAGGAGGACAGAATATTGAGTCTGTCCTGCACTTACAACGCCTAAAGGCCAAGCCGGGCATAAGAAACCAATGCAGTGAGGTCATCTCCCAGCATCCCTGGAGTCAAACCCTGTGGGCTGTTTCCTTCACACACTGCATGACACTTACACATTGATTTATTTAAAACAAATGTAAAAACTTCTCTTTTTCAGTGAGGACAGTTAAGAACAATAAACAATTAATGAGTTCTTCCACGAGCAGCGGAATTAACGAGCCTCTTTTCCTACAGATATATTTCGGATGACCTCTTCCGCTGCCAGCCTTCTCAATGACTTCTGTCTGTTAGGGCAACAGGCAGCATAGGTTGGAGTTAGAGTCAGCTATGTCTGTCTGACAAGTTGCCTGCTACCTCTTGGAACAGGGCTGGGAAATCCCTCGGTGAGGGCACTCAATAAGGACTCTTTGTCCTCCCAGTAGTTTTCACAAAATATTGGAGAACGTACTATTTCTGAGACTCCTATCACTCTTGTAAGAACTTGCCAACAAGTCAAAAAGTTGTGGGGAAAAGAGCAAGGACTCACAGACAGGTAACGTGACTGGAGATACCTCAACTGACCAGAAAACAAGTGTATTATTACACTTTAAGGTAGCATATACCTTAAAGGATCAATGCAAAAGCTGGCAATTTGATAAAAAAACTGCAGGCCTATCTTAACGCTACATGGTAATTTTCTTAATCCATGTCTATTTAAAGAGATGAACTCACAGCTGCCGTTTAAGAAAGAAAATATCTGCTTAGAAACGGCAAGGTCTGCTCAGTACCTTTAGTATCTACAAACACTGTGAAATGAAAAGAGAATCAACAACAGGTAGCTCTGGTGATATGAAAGCTGTCCTACCCTCCTTGAATTTACTCCTCATCATCTTCAGGGGAAATATCAACTGAAGGGAAATTCTAGGAAATGTCCTGAAGACTAACACTGCTTGGAAATTTCCCTGCCACATTGTAGTTTCTCTTAATTCTCTCAAAGTTGTGCTCCACATGATGTAACAAAGCTTAATGCAGTATTAAAAACTAAATATCAGAGACATTCACTTACAAGCAGTTATCCCAGCAAACATCTCGGCAAATCTAGGATCCCTCTCTTGGGAGAAGATAGCATCAGGCTTTTCCACAGCTTTTCCACCCTCGTGAACGTTAGCTGGTATACTTGGAACAGGCACCTGCTGAGATACACAGAGGAAGGTAATTCCCTCCATCATATTTGCCAAAAGGGAATTCAGGGACATTCACAATGTATTTTTAATTTTGCTGAAATCTGCCATTGCTTTAGGTTTAAAAGATCAGAGGCACAAAAATAAAAACTTGTGAAGTTTCACCTGAGATAAGTCATAGGATGACAGCCCATCTCTTTGATGTACTTCAAGTTCTGCTTGCTGTTGCTGAAGTTGTCTGCAAAGGAGACAAAATTTACAAAAACCAGTTAAGATACAAAAAGGAACATCGATGGTCTCCTATTTTATGCTCCCAGTGAAATATCTCTCAGATTATTTAGTAAATCCTTTCCTGTGAGATTCATCTGTTTTTAAAGCTTTCTCACTGAGAAAGCTTGCACCACAGGAATGTCATAGGGCATATGAATAGTTTTACTGTAATGGCATAGAAATGTAAGTGGGTAAGTGATGGAGGATGGAATACAACCTTCTTATAAAGGATTTAAGAATTCACTATTAAGATATCAAGAATGTCTTCCTCATGTTAACAATGAATATACCAGACCCCTCCACTGATCCTACAGAAGTAAACAGGAAACCTCCACTAGCATGAACACAGAATTATGCCAGTCAATAAGAAAAACTGATCAAAGCTCTGTCTGAAGCATGTCAGACCAAATGCACCAACCTGTTGAGTTAAAAAGAACTGCACAGAAATCCTTTTTTTGTAGTAAAGCCTATTTAAAATGCTTTGGTTCTACTCTCCTCAGGATCCAGATCCAGATTCTACTCAATTTTTGAAAGCTTTTAAAGCAGTGAATGTCCAGAAATAAATTGCTTGTGCTACTACATAAAATGAAGACATTACATAAAATCAATTTGTATTGACAAATGCTACAGAAAACACAAGTCTCCTTTTCATGCTAATCAGAACGGAACAAAAAATATCAGTTTTTTAAATGAGATAAAAATCACTGGAAATAATAGCTTTAATCCATTTATATGAATTTAGGAAAAATTAGATGTGCAACAGCAATAGAAAAATATTTCAAAAGAAACTGCCATAGCCAAGAAACATTGGGGGGCATATGCCAGAATGAAGAACTTCAGTGTTGAAAACTCTGCAGATCCTTGAAATGCATTTGATTTGTGCTCAGTGTCAGGTGCTGTTACTCAACTATGACAATTAGCCAGTACCAACAGATAAAAATCATTGGAAGTTGTGAGAATTAACTGACAGGTGACCTGTAGGGACAGCACGCAAGTGCTGCTAAGTCAGGCACAGTCACACTCTACATGTGCAAATATTGCCTATTTATTAAAAGGTACAGATCTTTTATACAGTTGTAATATATCTAGCACATTGATCTTCTGAATCCATTTCTTCACTTTTTTTTTTTTTTTTTAATTTTGAAAGGACACAAATTCCTAATTTAAAAAGAAATCAGAGACAGTTATGTTAATTGTTGCTATTAGAAATTTTGAAGTTACAAAACAACTTCTGCACAAAAAGCCACTATGCAGTAGCGTTTATCAGAAATAAACCCCAATCATTTTGAAAAGACAGGCAAAAGTGCTACTGATGCATTAAGACCAGAATTTTACCATTCAAATGTGAATTTATGTTTTCTTGGTTGGACTTACACCATCCCCACGTTGGGTCATTAGGAATCTCACTTCTCTGAGCATAGGTTTGTGTGATTGTTTGCCAATAGACAAATCCAGCTTTGTCCCGTGGCCGAGCTGGGACAGCAGAACGTGAGAGCCATGTGACCTTGCCAGCACAGCGCTGGGTTTGAGCTGTGCCCAGGCTGCAGCCTGACAAGGAACAGCCCTGAACAGGGCATCACCTTCACTTCATAACTTTGTGCTGACAGCAGCTTGCACTCAACAGGCCGGCTCTGGAAACTCTGGAAAATTAGGATATATTAGGATATATTTTTGGCCACTGGCTTGAATTTTAGATCTTTATCCAAATCTTTTTTTCAGTTTTGAACTAGATAGATTCAAATGTCAAGGGATTGAGAGACAATCTTGCAGACAAAGTTAAATGACAAACTAGGTACAAACTGATGGGAATGTGAGGGACCACTCAAACAAGCTACTGAAGTAACTAACAGATTTTTCCATCCCTTGATGCTTTTCCAGAAGACACTTTGCTCAGACATCAGTTTCTAGGCTTTATGGCAAACTGGACAAAAATCTGAGACTTGCAACAAACAGAAGGTTGGAGTAGATGACCAAAAGCCTTATGCTAGCCATACAGTATAAGAAAACATAATTGATAGAATCACTTTTTTCCTATGGCTAATATGCAAAAAAAAGTCCGTCCTCCAGGTCATCAGAGTGCCATGGATCTACCACATTATTTCAGCCAACAGAAAATTCCTAAAAATTACCCCTGGAATGCAAAGAAATTCTTTGTTCGCAAGCATAAAACGCATACTTTTCCAAGAGAACGATGGGAGGTAATTTAATCATGGCAAATCTATGGGGAAGTTTTTCTAAATACCACCCTGTGGACAATAAGCACCCCCTGAATCCTGTTGTTAACGTGAAAGCTAATTACACCATTTCATTTGCTTTTATTACCAGCGACTTGGTGTGTGTGTCAATAAACAGCACATTAGGTCTCTTCTGTTCCGTATAAAGTATGTTTTCTTGATTCAGCCATATACATACAAATGAGCCAAACAAAACAGCATACTTACTAGTTATTTGTTTTGTAGGCACTTCTCTAACTTAGTGCTCCTTTGCCCTTCTCTACCTTTCATCTCTAATACTCGTTAAGCTGCAGTACAATATAAATACCACAATGTGTTAGCAGCACTGAACTTTGGGAACAACCTCCCAAATCCATTTCCTATGAAAAACAAATACTTAAGTGTATCTTCACTGAACTCTGTGCAAGCTATGCTGCACTTAATTAAGACTGAAATGCAAGGCCAGGTTAGCATCTTCTGCTGTCTTTTGTTGCTACTGCATAAGCAGTCAAAGAGATGCTTGAAACCTGAAAGAAACCGTGGAACAACTCATGGACCAGCTGACCAGGGAGTGCTGTTGTCATGGTTGCTTCAGACGTTGCCATCTAACCGGCCTTCTTGACCAAACAGCCAGCACATGAAGGTCCCTTCAGTTACCCAACTGCTAAATTGTATTTGTAGGGATGATACAGAACAAAGGATTATTATCAGTTCGGGCAAAACTCAAACTGCCTTCTGTCTTTGAAATCAAAACCCAAACTATCCTTGGTTTCGATTTCAGTTTCACAGCTTCAAAAGGAGTAAATGAAAGAGAAGTTTCCTGGCTCTACAGGATACCCAACATAGCAAGTAAGGTATTGTCTGGGTCAACAGAGGACTCTGCCTGTCCTGCAGGAATTCCTGGCTCACCCACAGGTTTGGTACAAAACTTCTAAAGCCCTTGGCTTGAACAAGGAATGGTTGAGCAAATCTGAAGGTTTTGATAGATAATTCAAATTTACTTCAGTAAACATATTTGGAGGAAACGGGAAGGTTCTGTGAAAGTTTCTTTGACACTGGAGAGGATTTCAGCTGAATTAATCTCTGTCAATGAACACCGAAGTCACCTGTTCCTTTTCCAGGCATCAGAGTAAGCAAAAAACAATTTGAACTTTAAAATTAACAGTCTCTACGGTGGGAGAGAACAATACTACTGTATTCCTATGAAGCTATTTAATGTAATACAGGCACAGATGCTTCCTGTGTCTGGTTTGGACAAGAAGGGAGTAATAAAAGCCTTGCAGCTGCCATTGTAAAATCCTCTTTCAGAAACTCTCAAAATCTCCCTCTTTTAGCCTACAGTTTCAGTGTCACCCCTGTGAAAGGGTCTGTCTTACACTGGCCTTGATGGATCAGATAGCCCACACTGGCACACGGTGATCATGAAAAAGCCAGTCTTTAGCACCACGACCATAGACTGGAATTTTATCAGAATAGTTGACCTCTTTAGTATTTTGGCCCAGGAGAATCCAAAACAGAAAGCATCTCTCCCACCAGTGTGGGCTGATTCACCCAACAGGCTGCTTCTAGCAGTGACCTCTGCCAGCTCACCCTGAGACAAGAATCATGAGACTCAGGACAACTGTAGGATTCATAAATGCACACAGTGCAACATAGGAATTTGGGGCTTACAAAAATGAAACATCAGGATTTCTGCAAAGGTCAGAAAAATATCTTTCTTCTCTCTCTCTCTCAAAAGACTTTTATATAGTTATATCTGTCATCATGACAGATTATTTTATTCAAATGCTGCTCTATGCGTACGTTAAATAAATGATGATCACAATTATTATTTCTTTTTGGAAATCAAACAGTCCCAGCTACACAGGAAGATGCAGTCAAGCAGAGGACTCATCTTTTCAGCCAAACCCAGCACAAATGCAAAACGTTAAATGCTTCACTTCTCCAGGAAGTTTCTCTTGGATGACTACACCCAAGTGAAACTGAGAGAAGTTTTCTTTTCTTTTTTTTTTGCAAGGAACTAAGTGAACATTTGAACCTAATGCTTCATTATGCTTCTGCACACCAAAAGCAAGTTTAGAAAGTTGACTGTTTGAAGCTCCAAAGGAGTATTCTTATTTAAAAAAAAAAAAAAAAAGAAAACAGAAACTAAACTAAACAAACAAACCAAACCAGCACCACGACCAAAAATCAATTCATCCCTCTACAACTGGAACCACCACTGCCCTCTACAGTCTTTTGGGAAAACGCCATTCACCGACCAACTTGAGAACTACTCCGTTAATAGATACAGATGTGTGTACTGTGGCTTTAAACTCTCTGAAGTTAAAAACTGATTTAAACCTAAATCTTTTGGCTACATCATCTTTACAATTTCATGCTGAATTTTTAACTCCCTCAAACCTGTATTTCACGGAGCTGGCTAGGTTATCGCAGCGACAGAGAAAACTTGCCTCTGTGCAGAACAGCCTACAGCTGCACAGTGGAAGGCACCCTGCCTGGTGTCCATGAGAAGCACTTTGCTGGACCCAGAGCATCCCATACCTCCACCGACCCATTAAGATGGCCACAGACACTGGGGTTGGTGCAGAACAACCAGTTCCAGCAGGAGCTTAATGAGGAGGAGGAAATCAACAGTTACAATGACGTACAATTCCCCAGGGCATCTAGGAAATCAGAAGTCAAAACATGACCCTAGATGTTAAAAAAAAATAAATTTAAAAAATCCAGGATCAGGCAGGAACAGCAGTACATTACAGTAAGTCCTCTTTGGAAATCTGTCTGAGAAGTGGGAGAGAACAGGGAGGAAACAGAAAACAGTTTGAATAATGCATTCTTTCTGCTACTCAAAAGCAGACGTACAATGGGCTGTTTCTTGCCATAAGACCAGAACTTTTTCAACGTAACAGGAAAGAGGGAACATCCTCTGTCAAAGTAGCAGCAGGCAACTTCCATATTAGGCCAACATTTCTGGGTTGTTATTCAAACCTAATAAGAGAGATATAACAAGAGCTAGAAGCTGGCACAGCCCTACTCATCACAGCAAGCACTGTGATGCCAAGCTGAACAGTATAGTGGAGGCTCGGAAAAAAACATTCACAGAGTCAATACAATGTAAGTCTACAGCCCCACTTTCTGATCTGTGGACTCTTAGGATCAAAGCACAATTAAGCCAGCCTGGGACAGACTTCAGAAGTCACTTTTTATTGTGCAGGCCTGTTTTTGCATATACAAATTATTTGGAAAAGAAATTTGGCCAGCAGAAATCTGGAAGTATCTATTTTGATGCACAGTGCAGACAGGGAAATATTTAGCTGTCTGATTTCAAGACACATTTGCTTGTTTTCAATGAGCTTAACTACTCGGTTGTTTAGGCCCAACTTTTTGGGTATGCAGAAAAACCGAAGCAAAACAATTGTGATGCTGGATTTCAAGTGAGCGAAAGCACAGCCCTTCTAGCTCAGGTATGTGCCAGGTCCAAAGGAGCAAGATAAGGAACACTCAGGGACACCTACTAGATTTCTAAGTGGAAATGCCAAAGTCCCAGGGGTTTGGTTTTGCAAGCTCTCAGCATGCATCTCCACTAGTAGACTGCTTCTTCAGTATTTCCATTGTAAAGTCTGACAGGTTGAGATCTTAAAACCAGTAATTTCCTCCGAGCTAAAAACTTGGCAAAAAATCTTTGGTTAGACCAAAAGCAAATTTTGTTTTAGAAACAGCCTAAGTTCAAATGGGAAGAAGGAATATTTATAAAAAGACCCTACAGTATAAAGCAACAGCTTTATGAAGGCCAGATTAGCTTCTGCAGTTACTGGCTCAGAACTCAGGAGGCTTCAAAAGCTTCTCTGCTCAGCGTTGAACCTGCACTATACTCCTACGGTCCCCTCTTCCTAGGAGGTCCAATGACAGATTTCTAAAAATACTAATATAAAGACAGGATGATTTAATTCCCTTCTTAAGATAAGGGGTTCCCATACTTAGGGATATTCCACCAGATCTTAACAGAGTATCAGGAACCCCTCCCACTCAAGCCTACTAGGAAATGATTTTGCCAGCTTTCACAGAGCATACGCAGCCCAAGGAGAAGATGCTCAGGATTACAGAATGGTATGATCACAATGAACACAGACATGCAATTTTCTCTTTGGCTTAGAAATCAGGCTAACTTCCCTCCAGTATCAAGACAGCTGGTCTGTGCTAGTTTAAGGCAGCCTGAACCGAGATCAATGGGCTTATCTAATGACAAAACAAAGAAGTGACGTTTCTCCCCCAGTGCAGCCATGCCCTGGAAGCACTGCAGGATAATGACACAGCGAAACAGCTACACTGCAAGACCTCATGAAAAACCCTGTTACAGACTGTATTGTTACAGAGAAACAAATGTAGCTAGAAACAGGCTACCAAAAAATTGGAATGCGCTTTACAGCAAAAAGCAGTGCTTAAATTCTTTCAAAACCGTGTACGTGAGCATCTGGAAAGGCACATACTTTACATTAGTGTTGGTGCAGATGATGTATTCAATCTCATCCGAATAAGGATTCTGAAACGTGAAGCTGCTGGTTCTGATCAGCATCCATTCCCGGTTTTTGGTACGAAAACGATACATCACAGACAGGACTTGACCTTTCAGTTTCACAACCTGCAAAACCATTTGGAAAGGTTAATAAAAGGAGATTGCTACCTGCTGTGCAAATGAATAGTGAACAGCAGTAACTGGTGTGTTTTAAACTTGAATTACAGAAAGCTATGGACACAGCAGGGAGATTCTTAATTTGAAGAGAGTAAGCGAAATCTGATTCATGTTTGCAGCTATTTCCTTCAGTATGAAAACTCACACTTTGTTGTATAAAAATGCCATTTTCCATCCTGCATTTAAGAAGAATACAGTTCAGTACAACCAACAGGTTGTGCTGTTATCCCAACAGGAAAGCTTTAAGGTTTTAACATGGAATGCTTATCGAGAGATTGACAGAAACCAAACCGAGGATCTTTAAATGTTTATATGTAAACCATAAACTAAACATTGCAGCTGAAACAAAAACCCACAAGAAAAAACATTTTGAGGCTGACTATCTGCTTTCCTGCTTGGATACCCAGCTATACAATTCATGTATGTGATACACCAAATCACACATCAGCATCAACATTTAGAATAAACATGATGGTGTTTTGTTTGGATTTTGGTTGGTTTTTTTTCAAGACACCATAGGATGGCAAAGTCCTACCAAGAAACACTTGCTTCTGGCTTTCAAAAGCAGAAAGAGTGAGCCAATGTTTGAATAGAGAGAACAGCAAGAAGCCACTGTCCATTTTAACAGTATTAATGGAAACAGAGAACAAATTCTTTGCTTGGACAGCCTATTTGTTTATAACTAAGAATTCAGATGTCTGTCAACACTCAGTTCAAACTCTGGTTTTGGCAGCTGAAGTTTTGCTGAAGTCAATAGCTGGGCACCAAGTGCGAATTAAGGAGCAGCCAGCTAAAGAAGTACGCTCAAAACAATACTTGCACCCTGGCACTGTAACCACATTTTATGAGACTTGTGGTTACAAGTCTAACAATCTTGATTTAAGTCAGAAGAAAACTTACATGGTTTCAAGTCTTTCAGCTGGCACTTACCTGGGCTATCTGTGTTTATTTTTTATTGCTTTCCCACCAAGCTATCTCAGGGGTGCCTCGGGGAAGGAAACGGAAGGTCTATTGTAAATAAAGGCCACATCTCGTTGTGGATCCTTAATCCTTATCCACTGGAATTCATTTTTAATTAGCTACCTGCAGCCTGTATTCTCTAAAAGTACAAATCCCAGTATTTACCCTCTGTCTTTATCGACACGCAATTGGATTAAGAAAAATGCTCCAATCCTGTTTTTTTTTCCAGAGGTCTGCATTTCAAATTGATCAACTGGATACAGGATTAAATGGAAAGAACGCAAATAAAAGACGCAAAAAACTTTAGCAACGCCTAGGAAAGTTCAAAATAATACTGAGGTAAATGTCTTTTTTTTTTTCTTTTTCTTTTTTTTAAAAGCTTTTGTAGTTTGAGTTCAGTGAGCAACACACTTTTATCAGCAATTTTCTACTACCACACCCAGGCTAAAAAACACAGAGCTTGTATAAAAGTGTCCAGTCTGAATAGCATCCTACTGGATATCAAATAGCTGTATTCTGGATCCTTTGATACCAAACTCTATTTGTTGATCTTGGCCTTGAGACTATCTTCTTCTGGTCTGATTTTCCCACCCTGGTGAATGAATTTATCTTCCCAAGGAAGTAAAAGCTTTGAGGTGGATACTGGCAATTGACCAAAAACTGCAAAACCCTCCCTCCTCTGTTATGCACCAACCTGGTTCTGATACTGTCAGCAAATTAGAAATGTCAAATTTTCACAGGGTTGATTTTTTTTTTCCCCCTAAAAAAAGCGTTTATTGGAAATCACAGTTACCTTTTTAATTAAGAGATTTCTAAGGCCAAACTAACAATAGTAAAACAAACTGCAGTGATCTATTGTCCTGAAATCTCAATTAAGCAAACACTAATTCTATAATAATATATAAAGCATAGAAATCACTGGTGGGAAAATCCTGAACTGTCTTATAACAGTGCACACAAACAAGACAGCACAAAAAAAATCTCAAAGTTAATGTTTAACCTTTACTTTCTTACATTCTTTGGAAATGAAAACCACCTGGTGCATAGCTGAACTGTTTTCTTCAGTCTTTTATTGCACGACTGAAATAACAGCCCAAATCACACTGCTACTGTACTGAAGAAAAATATACCAAAGGAGGAATTGCCTGCTAAAGAAACAGCACAATATTTTCACAGGTTGGACACAGGTCGAGTGAACAGGAACTTTCACTTCTCATGTGTGTTTTTTTCCTGCTGTCTTTTTGTATGACCTTAAGCAAATCGTGTCGGTCCCTGATCCAGCAAATCATTTATGCACATGCCCAACAGTGAGTAGTGACAGTGAAGTCCCCATCAGCTGAGTTCAGGGATACGCTGGCAGCCTCCCACCGCCTGATCTGGCTCTCAGGGAACACAGGGAGGACCAAGTCGTTAATTTACATGTTAGTTAGTCAGTCCTTCTGAGCCCCAGGCAAACACTTCAGAGATGTGTTTGACCTGTTATTATCCAGCAGCTCTCTTGTCATTGTCTCTTGGATAAATGAGTGGAATCAATCATTTGGGCATCAGTGAAAAACAGCGTATGTGTTCTCACCGTTCTTGTGCCACTGATGCGATCAGGCACAAGTTCAGGGAGCTGAACCAGCTGAAAGCCAGTCCCATGCAAAAGCAACCGGTCCCTTAGTGAGCCTACCCAGCAGGTCCCTCTGTGCCAGTATCAGGACAGTAGGAAGGGTGGGGAGGACGTCAGGGAGGAGAGAAGAGTGGGAGTAGGACCTGACTCCTGACGACAGCTACCCATCAGGTAGGTTCCCAACCAAGGTGGGGCAGAGAAGATGACCTATTTCAACCTAACTGTGAATCAGCATCCCAAATACAGGCTTTAGCTGCTGTTTGAACTCAGTCCATCCAAGGGACGCTGAAGTGGACACAGAGCACTCACACAGTCATTTCCCCCAGCTCAGTAGTGGGGCTAGTAGTCTCTGCTTGGGAGGTGGGGTGTGACAAATAGCTCAGGAGTACTGATATCTTACACTATCTCAAACACTTCTGCTGAGACCATAACCTCAGTTTCACAATCTATTCTATGGACACAGAACAGCATTTAATTGTTTTCCCCAGAGAGGCTTTTCAAGCTCTGTTTTTGCATGCCATGCCTGAATAAATAGTTGGCTATAAGAATTATTTTAGAAGTCACTTCATATCCATGTTTCACAGCTGAAAATACATCTCAGCATCCAAGGCAAGATGGATCAACAAAACTTGTTAGAGCTACAGACTGCTGTCAGAAAAATCTGGAATCACTTAGATCAAGTGAACCTCAGTAACCAGTTAAACACACTATGCTGTGCTTTCCAGGGCAGCAGGGAAGGCGCTGAAAAGACCAGCAACAAGTAGAAGGCTCAGGGAAAGCATTCCTACTGTATGTCTCAGACCAGTTTGAAACAATCAGCTCTACAACAAAATAAATGCCTTTGATATAGCAAATGTAAACGTGGCCCACTGTAAAAATTAATCCAAATCAGTAACTCTTTCCATATGTTGTATTTCTTTGTTACTTCTCTCTGCATTTCGATTCTTGCATTACAGAGGGGTGTAACTACTTTCAAATCAACAGCCCATCTTGGAACATAACATATTAGGATCTATAAAGGCATCTCCAAAACAGCTTTAACTGTGCAGTGAACACTCATTTAGATTTTTGTAAAAAGAAAACAAAATGTATAACTAGGTAACTTATTTCTGAAAATACAGCCAGCGTGTGCTGCAGTTTTAAGTACAATTTATGCAGCTTAGCTCATTACTAAGCCATCAACAAATGGTTTCGTATCTTGCCACTCCTCCTGCATTACAGAAAAAATACCTTGAAATGTAAAATAAAAGCTACTTCTCTGAACAAAATAATAACAAAAATCATAAATAAATAGTGGAAGAAAAGGAGCAGGATGCAGCACCTGTTGAAAACTCTCTCTCAAATGGCTTTGATCTTCAGGATGGCAGAATTCTAAAATGTCTTTCCCCAGAAGATCCTGGAATAAAACATAAAGCTGTGTAAAAAACACAAACCACAACACAAATCCATGTGCAGATCTGCAAGTAATCCTTGCAGACACTAGATCTTTCACCCCTAATGGGACTACTCAGTTAATTGGGGATGAATCATACAAACAAGGTTTGTAGGCATCATGTTCCACACTACATTTGTACTGTTATACAGATATATATATTTACAAACAAATTTTAAGTCCTTTTTAAAATATCTGTGAAATGGTGTCTTGAAGAGACTGATATCCTCTACTACAGCTCATTTCATGCCACTAGTTTTTGTAAAAAGTTATTACAAAGCTACCTAAAATCCAAATAAAGGGAAAAAACAAATGAGTAAGAAAATATTTTTGCCTCTAAATTGCAACTGTTGAGAGTCATCCAAGGGAGAGTTGTGGTAGTCAGGAGTTCATTTACTATTCTACTCAGTTCTGTGGCTAGCCTCTTATTCAGAGAAGCAGATGGAAGCCTAAAGGAAAATAGATGCCATAAATGATGTTTGCTTACTGTTCAATAGATTGGCAGAAGGAAAGATCTAAGGACTAAAACTCCCTCCAAGCACTGTTAAGCTTCTATCACAGAAAAGTCTTCGCTGGAAAACTGTGCAAGGTTTAAAGCACCTTGCTGTTAGAATGCTAATTGGATCTAAAAGGTATAAAAAGATATCCCACATAACAAAGGGGAAAACTGTAAATTTTAGAGAGGAATAAACAGCAAAGAAAAATGAACAGCATTTACCGCACAATGTGTGAGTTGTCAGCTACAAATATTTAATGTTTTGCTGCTTTTGTTTTTAATGCAGAAATAGAATTTTCTTCACCAGCTCTAACCAGTCTCTGCATTTCCAGTGACTCACTGACCTGGGGCTGGTAGCCAATGACGCTGATGCACCTGGGGTCAACGAAGGTGATGACACCATCAGAGTTGTGCCTGGACAGGAACTCCGTCGGCACCGACATGCCGTTCATGTCCATGCACACTGGAGAGCTGGTTACCTAGGACCAATGAAGTCCACAGCATTCAGTCCACAGAACAGTCACCTTAAGTCAAATTTGTTTACATAGCTAAAGAGCAAAATTTGTTGGTACACTGTTAACTAGTGAAAGAAGTCATAAATAAAACAACAGTACAGATAAACGACACAGATCAGTCTTTGGTCTAGGTCACAGGGCAAACATCTCACCCCATGGCACCTACCTAGGCTTAACAGCACAGCAGGAAAACAAATACAGCTGAAGTTCCCAAGGAGGAGGGATATAGCAAGGATATAAGCACAAATGGATTCATCTCACTTTGTGGCACCTTATTAAAGTTAGGCATCTTGGTTCCTAACTGCTGGCTTTTCTAATGTAACAGATGTTTTGACACTCCACATGTTACTAACTTGACTTTCTCAGAAATCACCTTTGTTTGGCAGCTCTAACATATGAATCCCCATAACTTCCTTCTCTCCAATAGTGGAATATCTTACCCTTGATTATAAAAGCATGATTAACCTAAAAACACATCATGCAATACTTTCATAGCTCTGCCATCGCAACAGAGACACACCGCAGAAGTGCTAACGCTTGCAGTAACGTGCAGGCTGTTCACCTCAGATAAGATGGGTTTGGCACCTGTGCTCTAACAAAAGGGTCAGGCTACCTTGTCAGAAGGAGCGGTGCCATCCTAGCAGATGGCAAGGAGCGCAGGCCAACAGGAGAGCATGCAAGAGGCTCAAACACGTTCACCCATGGCAAAATTCCCAGACCAGGAAGATAAAAATTAGCCTCCCTGCTGCGGTGGGAGTTGCAGGAGATTCACTGCAACTGGTCTAGCTCCTGCTCAGAACTCTCGCCAGCAATGGACAAAGGAAGAAAATGTAATACAGCCATTGCAACCGTCTGGATAAAAATAGAAGTAAAATTTTTCTTCTCACAGTTCCCTCGACTGGCATTACATCTGAATACACAATACAATACACACTGAGAATAACGCTATTATCTGTGAAATGCCTCTTATCTACCTTATCTTTACCATTTTCACAGTAACTCCTGCAATCACAGTTTTTCAAGTAGTTGACTAGCCAGAGAGAGAGAATGAATTAAAGAGCAGCAGGCAGCACGTCACTGGCTTTGGGAGCCACTTTAACCTACCATCTGCAGCACCTGCACTCCCACATTTCTCACTATCTACAATATCCCAGCACTATGCACCCTAGAGAATGGCAAGTCTGTAGGTGCCCATCTTCCAGGAGGATCTTTGCTGCTGTTATTGGATTAAGCACACATTTGCACCAAAATCACATTCTCATTTGGCTCTGGTAACATGTTCTAAACAAGTCACTGGCTGCACACAAACATCAAGGTGCTTTATATTTTGGAGGTGTGTTAAAAGTTACGGTCTAGTACCAGAACTTTGTGAAAATTTAAAAAAAATTGCACTATGTGAAAATCCTTTACAACTAAGCCATTTTGCTTTTGGAAGCGGTCTGTATAAGGAAAGACTGGCATTACCTGAAGCCTTCCTATTGCCACAAGGCAGTATTTACTACCTTGTCCCACATCAGCATCTTCTTCTGGTATAGTCATTCCTAGAGGAAATGATAACAAATACAGTTATAATTAGGAAACTGGGATAAGCAGAGATGTGCTGGCCTGGTTCTGTACTATTCAGATGCTCCAAATCATACAAAATAACCTGTCTTCTCTGGGATTCAGGCATTATCTCTGGGTTCAGATCAGATGATCTTTCTCAGTCGTGCTCAATCCTACATACCTCACATGCACACACCATAGCAGTAATTTTGGCTGCTGAAGACAAAGCAGATACAAAAATTCCATTATACACCACGATGGACAGGAACGTTTCCATAAGTACTGCTCTGCACCATGTTACTGGAACCATGTGGTCACTTAATGTGGTGAATGCACACTATGTTCAGTTTTCTTTGTGAATAATATATTATAATGAGCCTTAAAAACAAGGCACAGCCTAGCTTATTCATTAACTTCGTGCTCATATTTAACAGCCGGTTTTATTTTTTCTAGAATGGACTAAATCTGGGTCGTTACGTTGAAAGATTGAAACAATGCGGATGCTTTGCTAACAGTGCTTGTTTCAGTTGTGTAACGATTATAAACACAGGAATAATTTCAAAACATACATGTGTACTGATTTCCATCTCTGTTTCACAAATAGGAACACTCAGATTAGCACTGTTTACTTGCTAGTTGGCTAAGCCTTTAGTTAAGGCTTTCCTATTTCCCAACTCCAGGTTTGAGATAGTAATTTCCTATGAAGCACTCGAAAAAACATCTTCCAAGAGTGACACTGCTGACTTACTTAAAATGATCTGCAAACTCTTTCACAAGGTTTTCCAAGGAATTTGGTCACAACAGGCAGTGAATCATTTAATAGGCACTTTACAGCATTAAAGAAATCGGTAGTGAAGGGGCTACCAATTATGAAACAACAGCCACTTTATTCTTAAAATTTATAATTCCCAATGTAAGTCGATCTTTGGACCGTGCAGAGGATGACAGCATACAACTTTCTTAAATGAGGCCTCTGAAAAATGACTATAAATGCTGCTGAATGAACTGAACTAGTCTCTAAAGGAAGTTATTTTGTATCAAGATAATTTAATCTTATCGGACAATCAGTGTCTAAATGGCACTCTATAGGTATTTTTCAGTTCTAATTGGGCTATATAATAAAATAAAATATACAAATTGTGAAAGAAAAAACTCCCTATTTTTGTATAATATATTCAAACATTATTTGCAATAGAATTCACAATTTTGGAGGAGTAACTTCATTCACAACCCCCAAGAGATAGCTAGGATCTTCTCAGGGGATCTCAAGAGCTTTACAAAGAGGAGCATTATTGTCCTTTTTAACACATGGGAAATTGGGGTGCAGTATGAATTTCAAGGACACACTACAAGAGCTGAGCATAACCCCTTTGTCTTCTACACAATGATCTCGCTATCCAGAGATACAAATATGGCCCTAAATAACTCCTTCACTTCTAATCCTACATGATATCCCTCACCAAGAGCTGGGATACTCCTCTAAAATGTTTTCTTAGAAGCTGTATGAGAAGATCAAGGTGGCACCATGTTGCCTTAGGAGTACATGTTAAGGAACCAATAATTAAACACGTAAGTTAAAAACAACATTGAGTGGAATTGCCACATGTTATTTAGCAATGAAACATTATTTTGTGCTTCTGATAAAGGTCGCTCTGTGGGCTACCAGGAACCTAAACTTTCACTCAAGATCCTCCACCTGATTTAGAACATCCTTGAAATAAAGACAACTTGCCTTTACTGTCCCTGCAGGACTATTCTGCACTGCCTGTAGTTTATTAGGTCCTTCAAGCAGTTAAATTACAAAGCCCTGTTTCAGTATTTCACACACTGCTCTTCCAGTCTCTTTGCCACTACACACCAGGCAAATCACAAGCAAGATCCCAAACACAAATAAGTCCCATGCTCTGAGACACCAGCATACCATGCAGAGCATAAACCACTGACATGAAACTACAGTTAAGAGATTCACATTACAGAACTATTTTGTTTTCCCTACTTCTTGTGTTTACACATAATTATTTCTTCAATACAAGACTTAAAAATTAGCTAACAATAGCTCCAATAGGCAAAGGAACTGAATTTGGCTGCCTCTTAAGAGAGAAAATTACCCTAAAAAACCAGCAGCAAACGTATCTTCCAAAACTCAACCTAAGCTCCTCGACATGAGCAATTTAAATTTTAAATAGGTAGAAAATGGTCAACTGAGAATTGTGTGCAGTTGCAGGGGATGAGAAATGGAAGCCAGCCACTTGACCTGATGAAGTTGTGACCCGAGGGGTGAACAGAGAGCCGGACAAATTAAACGATGCAGGAGTCCAGGAAGGAGTCAGAGGACATTGACTCTGCTATGAAAGAAATGCAGCAGTGTACAAAACCAACCATGGGAGGAAAGCAAGCACAGGAGCAACTGAAAATTGACCCAACGCTTTGGCTGGAAGATGTCAGCAGGGACTGCATCCCTTTGGGAGACGGATGAAGAGTCTCTCGCTCCTCAGTCCTGAACTCGGTACGAGGGCAAACTTGTAAGTTCAACCATCAGCTGAAAGCACAAACATTTTAAAGGCTAGTGCCTGAAGCAATCATGGCTACATTCAGATAGCTCAGTACAGGTGGTCTGATTTCAGAGACAGTGAATCCTCCTTCAAGAGGATTTTCTTGGTGGATGCCTGGTACTTCTGGGAGTTAGGCCACACAGGGGCCCGAGTGCTGTTTTAAGGAAATAATTCTAAGCATTCTCGTTAGATAACTTTAACTAAGAGATCCCTTTTAAGCACAGTTTTCCATTGGAGAAGGACAAATTTAAAGTATTTTTCCCTTGACTTCAAAAGCTTTTTCAATTGCTTCCTTAGCAGCACAGTGCATTGCAAAGGACAGCAAAGACACCCAGCTGGATGGCTTCCTCTTCGTACAATCTTTTTTCTGCAGCTTTCAACAACGCTTTCCTTTTTAGGAACTTAGTCCATGCTTGCTACTGCCCAAATAAACTCAAAGCAACATAAACAATCTCCAAAATTAAACCTATATACGAAACATTATTTCTAATGTCACTCTGTTGACAAGGGAGGCTCTTGTTCTCATTTTCAGCTTGCTTTTTTTTTTCTCCCCCCAAGGTGGATTACATTTGGTCTGTATATCACACTGGAAAATGTATTAGTTGGGTTATACCACAAGACACTCTATGTATAAAAAATAACCTACCTGGAATTAATCAATGCATGAGCCAGTGAATTGCTAAGCTTTCCCTAAAAGTGCCTACAGTAAAAATATGACTGTCTGCTCGTTTGCAATGTAGATGCTATTACTGACAACATTCCATAAAGGGAAATTATTTTATTTTCTCTCTTGCTGATACAAAAGTTTCAACTGTGGGTGAGCTTACATGAGACACATTCATAGACAGATTTACTTTTGCTTTAGCGTACTTCCTATGGAACACTCCCCAGTATGGACAGGTAACTAAAGATATGTCTACTGTGCTTAATACCAGTTTGTCCAGCTCCTAACGCAATGTAATACTGCTCCTTAACATCACTAAGTGCCATCAGTACCTCCAAAAAAAGGTTGCAAAAGCCTCAGGAAAGCAGCCATGAAACTGATCTTTAGGAGGCATCAACAAAATAAACATACATGAGTTATTCACATTCTTTCACTGTAACCCTGAGAGAGGATTTATTTCTCAACACCAAATATATGCTCCTCCTGAATAATAAATAAAGTGCTATGCTTGTTCAAGTTAATATCAACAATTTGCAAAGCTAAGCCTGCAACTGAGCATCTCAAATAGAATGCTATGCTGCTAGAGGTTATATTTAATTTCCAAGTGTCCTTTATGCCAGCAAACAGTTTCCCACAGGGTAACGGCATGTGTTTGTGTGGACATAAGGAACTTTTTAGTTTTCCCAACGAGCTTGGCTCCAACAGTTGGCTCTAACAACAGACCAGCTTCATTTTCTGCCTTCTTTCTCTATCCTTCTGCCCCATATTTTCTGCGAGGCACAGAACAGTGTTAGTGAATTTGTGGTTTTACTTCACTGCACTTAAAAATAAATTATTTATGAGTCGTTAGAAGGATGTAATTTAAGTGTCCAGTGGTCACCAGCAATCCCCTGTTAACACCTATCTCCATCAGAACCATGACTGACAGTTACATGCCCGTGCCTGAAACTCACTGTGTGACTATCTCTCACACACAACAATGGAAAAAGGCTTTCACAAAAATAGACTGTGGGTGTTTACAGCATACCAAGGAAAAATCTTGCGAAAAATCCCAAAACCCTGAAATTCTTCTTTTTTTTTTTAATTAAAAAAAAAAGCCTTAAAAATGACAGTACTGCAAAGAATATTCAAGCAACTATTTTGTTTTGCATTGGAAGAGGGAGTACTTCGCACAAACGTCCAGATTCTGGCCAAAACTTTAAAATAACCTAACAGCTTTGGCATGCTGTGGTTAAGATGTTACCGTAAGTCTGACTTGGAAGACTAAAATGTTTCTTTTTTTAAGATAGAAAACTAAGGAGAAAAAAAAAAAGATTTCAACATTACTTTAATTTAACATTATTCTGGGACTTTTTATTTGAAGTTTTCAAAATGATTATCTATCTAAGCCATTTCTTCTCTATGTGTTTTTCTGCAGGTCCTGGCTTTCATTTACAGAAAACTAGCAACATCCTGACAGACTGCATCTTCTCTCTCCATCAAGTATTTTCCATCAATTGTTATGGCACGAAAAAAAACCTATTAGGAAAATATCATATGGACCACATAAGATTCATTTCCTTCCAGGAATGAGATGCTCACAGGGGAAAAAAAAAAAAAAAAAAAACCCAAAAAAAAACCAAAAAAGAAAGAAAGAAAGAAAACCAAATGCTTGCTTAAGTTGAAAACTGAATGATCATGAGGTGGTCAGTATTTCTCAGTTTTGTGAGTGGTTATGAACTTGAAGCATTCAAGTTCATGTCTAGGCTAAGGATCACCAGTTGCTTCACTGGGAACAGAAGGACAAAGGCTGGAATTGGTGCTCAGCCAGTTTCAAACAAGGCGTCTTTTTACCTCTTTCAAAATAGTCCAACACTGCACTGTCCTTATTTAATCTAACATACACTCCACATAAGAAATGAACAACATTACTGGTTGGAACATCGATCTGAAATATCTGACTCCTTTTTCCTTTGACTTCCACATAGATTTTACCCCAATTACTTGAGGCCAACACATAATTTATGGGGATATAAGCATGTCGGTATCATATGCTGGGTTTTGCACTTGAACTTAGTTTTGTCCTTCTCTTGCAGGCTCAATGGAGGAAAATGAATGGACCATTACCAAACACAGCCTGGATGGACACGTTCCTCAAAGTGGCTTAGTCTTCCCCCCATGGCTCACTCACCCAAAAGAAAACACACTGCCTTAAGGGAATGGCCAAATAACTCCTTTTCCAGGGGGACACAGGCCAGAGCACTCCTAGGCCTGCTTTGCTAAAAACCTGCCCATGGGTCCTGCAGGCTCTGAGCTCAGTCCTGTGTGAAGGACAAGGCATGATGTTTCCTGTCTTCTCTCCCATTTCTCTGTGAAAACTGGGTTAAAGGCAGTCTGCCAATAAGTGAGCCTTGCTGCTCCATAAAGGTAAGAGAAAAGAAAAAAATAATAATAATAATAAAAAAGGAAGGCTAGATGTGGAAGTGTTCTCAAGCCGACCACAGACCTGAGCCATAAGAGAACTTGCTTTCTACTTTAGATCTCAAAAAAAAAAAAAAACCCCAGTCCTTAAAATATGTCACCATAGTGATGCCAGCTGTCTGTGGTTTATTTGTTTTCACCTGTTTCAAGTACTCCAATTACTTAAGAGATTTACCATAGACTATTCACAGTAGCAGCACTGCCAAACCTGACAGTCTATCACACTGTTGATGATCGCAGAGCGGCTCTTGTCTTGGTATTTCTGTATCAATACTGATTGTGTTACACTCAGTGTGAGACTAAAAAAAAATTAACGTATTGGCCACAGACAATACAATGCAATCCAGAAAGACAAAATATCAGGTGCTGAACAAATTAGATCAAGTATAGATTAAGTGCATTTGCTAAATATTTGTTATTTTGTTAATGAAAGTATGTTTTCTGTGTTGGATATTGGTTGTATAATGCACATGCCAAATTGCATGCTCTGAAAGAAAAGGATATGGAATTTATATTAGAGTGTCCACTTGGCAACTGAAAAATAAATCAAAATGATCCTTCCCGTAGCTGAATTTTTAAACAGTTGTGATTTAGCACAAATCCAGTTACTCCCAAGAATGTAGAGATGATGCAAAGGCCCTGGGCTTGCTACTCTCTACCTGATTTGAACAAAAGTAATTTTATTACAGGGCAGAAAAGCCTTAGCAAATTCAATTACTGCTGCAGTCATTTTATTTGCTTTGCAGATTATGGTTGAATTACCATTGCAAATCAGAACAAATACAGTGATATTGCCACTTATTTACCCAAATGTACTAGGGACCAGTTCAGCCCATGGATATTCCCATGCAACTCCAAAAGTCAATGGATACATGACAATAACAAACACAAAGTGGGGAAGACTGGGAGGGCAAATAAACACTCCTGGAAGAGGCCCTGATTCAGTACTATATGCCCTTAAAAAGGCACTCAGGGATGACTATTATGAGTAATGATTTGGATGGTAACACAGAAGACCACTGAAATTCCACTGAGGCTGTCAAAATCTAAAACATCCCTTAGGATTGTGCTATAGTTTGGCGGCATTAACATTGTGGAGGAGCACTGGGATATCATAAGGGAGCACCATGTGATTTTGAGGAGTGGAGTAATAGAAATGGGATGAAATTCAACATTACTAAACGCATAAGCATGCACTTGGGGACTAGTAAGAGTCAAACTACAGCAACAGAAATGAGATGAAACTTTGTATTACTAATTGAAAGATCACACGATTCAAAGCTATTTTTGCTATGAAATGGAAGATGTTGAGTTGGCAACTGAGAAAAAAAACAGTCTGATAGGTTTATGAGGTGATCAGGATGCCAGCAGGATGCACCATACAGAAGTATGCTCTAACATGTACTGCCAGTCAAGACAGGAAATACCATTTTCATTATACGTCACTGCAACCTCATCTGGACTAGATGTAGTGTAGAGTTCTGCAGACCCACATTTTGAAAATGTAAGTGAAAACATGAACGAGCATAGAGAAGAGACACAATGGTAAAGAAAAGATAATGTCTTGTGAGAGTGCAGATTAGAAGTGGGCTGGTTCAGCTGTGCAAAGTCCAGGCTGGCAGGATATTACCTCCTTCTGGAAATGCACTAAGACACTGGAGAGATACACAAAGCAGGAAAACTCCTGCCAGATCTTTGGTGCAATATAGTCTAAGAACTGGCATAACTTCCCATAGACTAACAAAGACTGGAAATTAAAGAGGTTGCTAAGGATGGGACAGCAGTGAAGTTTTAGAAGAGCCGGAGACAGGGAAGACATCTCACTAGTGTAAACTGGAACTTACAATGGGATACCTGGCAACAGAGCAATCAAAGATCCAGAAGATGCTTTTCATCCCATGCTCCTGCACTGCAGTGCCTGCTGCCCTGCAGAAATGGTGGCTGGAAGTCATACACTGCTGATGTTGTAACCTAGCACTGACATGAGTTCATGCATTTGCAGCTCTGCATCAGCAACATACACCCCTGAAGGGTTAGATCTCTTCAAACATCCCATAATAATGCAGTAAGCTTTTATTTCAAGCTAAGCAAGGAGCTAAAAGAAATCTCATTTGACCTGTCCCTTTCTGAAGAGAAGCCTCCTATATCAAGACTGAACTAAATTATGTTTGGAATTACCAATAGAAAAGTTAATCTCTGTGAAAGAAAACAAAAAAAAAAACCAACCCTTTCATTTTCATAGAGCAACTTACCCACGCTGCACGCTCACTCTTTTGAGATAGAAAAGAAATGGAAACATTCTGATTCCTACAGCACACTAAGTATATTAAATCTTATTAGAACAAGAGGGGAGGTTTTCCTCTGCTTCCGAAACTGCAATTCAGCAGGAAATGACGCGAAGTTCACATCCACATGCTGACGGCTGCACGCCGCCATACAGCCTGGGTGCAAACAACCTCTTAGCCTTCATAATCCACAAATAAATGTGATTTATGCTTGTGGTATACGACCGCAGAAGGGCAGGACAACTCATGGTTTGATTCATGCCAGCAGGCGCTGTCATACTGCGAACGGCCTCTTCAGCTACTGCAGATGCCAAGGTCAACAAACCAGCTCATGATGATGTGTGGATGAGCTCCACTGTCTCCTCTTTTCAAAGGTAAATATTCCCATATGTAATACTGGGTTACAGTAGGTAAATGCTGTTCTCTGCAGTTCAAAGAAATATGCCAAGACTTGTTTCCCAGAAAAACAGCCTCAAAACCGAACTCATCACCAAGACTGAACATTCTCAACTAACACCACCACTTTGAAGTGAGGACCTAAGCACTGAAACTGAAATTACACATACAGAAGCACTAGTTGGTGTTTTCTAGAGGCACAAATGCTTTGTGTTTACCTTCTTAAAATTGGGCCATTTTATTAGACCGAAAACTTTTGGCCCCGGCTGTGTAATCCCACATTACCCACAACTCCACTGCTCTCTTTGTCAATGAAATAGAAAACAGTTTCACATGGAAAAATGGGGAGGCTCTGAGTAACTGACTTCTCAGTTACTCAGTCAGCTCTGAAGCTGACTTCTTGATATCAAAAGTTTCTCAGTATGAGACTGAATGGGTTACCGCACTAAAATTCAGCCTAGTTCTGTACCAGCAAAGGATCCTGAGTCTGTTTTGCAACTGTCTTGCAGGTAAGGCAGTACACACCACCTTCAAATGAGATAAACACACACCTGCTGGTGGCCAAGCCTTGATATAGCCAGTGCAATGGACAACAGCGTACTGGGCTTCGCCTTCTTTTACTGGGCCAAGGCCATTCCTAAACGAAAAGGAAACATGAAAATATATGATTGACATGCAGAATAGCTTTATGTTTTTAAACTATGACTACTAATGATTTACTGATATTTCTAAGTCATGTTAGAAAGGGCCAACCGTAAACCTAGAGTTCTGTACAATATCAGCTCCATTACAGTGCTATTCAAGCTGTACCTGTTTTCCATAATATTTCTCTGGGAAAAATACTGAAGCTTACTTCAGAGATGGAGCTGGTTACGACGAAGTTGAGTGACTAGCTCAGCGTTTGCAAAAAGATCCAGTGATTCTGCCCCAGCTGGATTTAGTGGAGAGTTCTCCTTTTCTGAGACCCAGTGCTATCTCACACTGCGTGCTAACGCAGATGTTTGTTCAGGCAGTACTCCTTGAGTGAGCATCAGCTTATGGCAACTAATTGTTGCGACAAATTAAGTAACAGTACCTGTATCTTTTTCTCATGGTGGTTATTCTGTTCAGAGGTAAATGATCCAGAGGAGCATTTCCACACCTAAAAGTAAATTCATATTTGAAATAGCTCAAAAATGAATATAAATAACCCAAATGAAAATGCATTTTAAGATTTTTATCAGTGTATATAAGCAGACAATAATGGATATTTGTTTCTGACAGAAAGTCCCAGATTCATATTTTCTTAGAACTTGCTGATTCCACAGGCTGAGCTTTTTTTGAGGTGTGTTACAAATATTTTCTTTATCTTATAAAGAAAAATAGAAGAGACTACTAAAAGATTCCCTCTTGCCCCCCCCCCCCCCCCCCCCCCCCCC